>VZSF01007392.1:269760-518600 GCA_013398295.1 Chionis minor
TTTTTTTTTTTTTTTTTTTTTGGTGTAGCTCCATCTGTATGAAGCAGATAGAAAGCTAGGTTTAACTAGTTGCACGGCAATCTCTGATTCATCAGTCCACCTCCAGAAGGTGTAGTGGAAAGATACAGTCCTACATATGTGTATGAAAAGAGGAAAAAATACTTTTTGCATATTTGTCTCTTTTTGTTCCTTGTATTTGGCTCAAGTTAGAGAGTAACCTCTTACACAAGGGTTGGATCTGAAGCTTAAAAAAGTCTTTATGCTGTTAGAAAGGTGTATTGCTCTAGATTAATATTTGTTAGTAAATAAGCACAGTCAAACTGATGTGCGTGGCTTGGTGGGTGCGCCAGGCTGAGGTGCACAGCACATCTCTGGTGACAGCCGGGCAGGCAGGCAGTGGCAAGTGGCAATTTGTGAAGCTGCATGATCTGGGTGCTCCCAGCAGCTCCGCCCTGGGGGTCCCAGTGGCTTTATATAAGTTTGCCTTGTAGCTGTTGTGGGTTTACCTTTTTCTCTTTACCCTCTGTCACTTTTAAATTGAAATTATATGTCTTGTGTCAGCTTCAGAAGCCAGCCCAGTGCAGCTTCCTTTGCAACCAAGGCCTTAATAAGACCAAGATATCTTCTGGTAAAGAAAAAGGGTTTGCAGTTGTGCTCTGCAAACCATACCATGCAATCTGCTGTTGTGGTGCTACACGAGAGCAGAAAATAAGCGGAAAAGTATGGAAGACCACAATGTTAGTTTCTGAGGGCAGTTTCATTCTGTTCCTGTGGAATCATTAATGGAAAAACTACAATAACTTATTCATTACATTCACAAAGTAGTCTTGCAAAGCAATATAGACTTAGACTTCACATCAGAAACTGGAAAGCATGTTATGGTTTAGGAACATATTTTGATAAGCTTTAAGAATCTTGAAAAGATGTCTGAATTCCTGTTACAAGATTGGTAATAATAGGAAATACATATTAGAGCAATTACAAGAATGCATCCTCCACATGCCTATTACCAGGGTGTTAATAAAACATTCTGAGTAATTAAAAATTACTATCATACACGTTTTAAATTTCTGTGACTCCTCTCAGTTAATGTCTTCCGTCACTATAGTTGCAGAAATAAATACAAGAATTTTGGTGACCAAAGGAATGCCATGAAGAGAAATGGAGCAGCTGAACATCTGTTTCATGCTAATAACTGATGGACCAATGAGATAATCTAATTGATAATACAACCGATGTAACTTTTATAGCATATTATAAATGGTAGCAATTATTTAAGATGACACTCTCATCTCTCGTATACATTCTCTCTTTTGATACACGTGTTGAATGTACTGACAACTACTTTGTATACCTCTAAAAGGCCACTAATTTCAGTTTTTGTTACAATGCATTTAAAGATGTGTGATTGTTATCATATCTAGACAAAATGAGAAGGAAATTCCATGGAAGGTGAGAGCACTAAAGAACCAGCAGGCAGAAAATATTAATAGAAAGATCTTATTGAAAGATCAGTTCAGTTACTCCTATAAGCTGTAGTTTTCAGAAAGTATTTGAGTATAAACTGCAAGTGTATTCTTATTTTTCAAGTTCACATCTTTTCAGCTCATCATCTAAATTTGGGGGAAGTATAGAGCTAATATAAGGTTGTATTTAGGCACAAGTCCTTGGCTGAATTGGGATCTTTGGTCTTAACTAAGGTAGTGTTAAGCTACTGAACAACCAACCAACCACCCACCCAACCAAAAAAAAGGAACCTCCCCTATCAACGCTCATGTTTGTAAAAGCTAAATTAAAAGGAGCCCTTTGGATATGGAGCCAAAATTACTTGTATGCCATGTGTGAACATAGACAAATGGTTCTTGCTTGAACCATCTCGCTTTGAAATGACAGGCTTGTAATACCAAGCACAAACCTTCCTCCAGCTGAGGCTCCAATTGTGCAGCTGTCATTGAGCAGAGCTTCTGGGTACAAATAACCTCAATGCAGGGACTTGAAAATAAAAAATGCCTGTTCATACTTGGCTTTCCTTGACTTCAAACTGAAGTACTTAAGCAAGTCTTGTCTGTGGAAAAACATTCTGTGCAATTTCAAACTAGAAAATTGAATTCCCAAGTATTGTGGAACAGACTCCGACAAGCACTAAAACTGAGTTGTGAAAACATTTTAAAAGCTTTATTTACCTTCACCTAAATGAGACTTGAATTCATGTACTATTATGCTTATATAGTGGAAATGTAGTTCAGTTTTAAAAAGTGAACAAGAGAGTGGTGGAAAAGACAAGATATGGATGCTACAGTGCAATGGTAAAAGAAATGTAGCAGAGAAAAAATGCTCATTTCTTTTCATTACAGTGAAAATAGTTTAGGCCAAATACAATTGCACTGGAGTGAGGGAAAAGTTCCCCATTAGCCTCTGGGCAGCTGGATTAAGCCTTCAACTGGTATAACTGACTTCCTTAGTGGATCATATTCTACATCTCATTCTGTATGCTGTTAAGCTTTTTCAGCTGCATGCTGCTTTAAATAACACTGGTAGTGCTCAGCAGTTTGTCTAATTTTTTTTCTTAAGCATGGGAGGTGTCACTTGACTCTGAAAAAGAAGAAATTAGTCACCAGTGGATACAGCTTGGATCAGTGCACTGAAAACCTGTTCTCTGAATGTTCTGGGAATTAAATCCTTTTGTGCAAATGTACATAGAGCCACTGACTGAAACCCTTCAGATTGATAATGAAGTTCTGGAAATCAGAATATCTTCATTCATCGTCAGGAATTCATGTTAAGATTCATGACAGGTTTTGCGTGTTTATAGAAACCAAGGGATATAATTGAAAAAAACAGAAAAGAAGTGCTGACTGACAAAAAGATCTTTAATTTTGTTTATATATCATGAATGTGACCGAAAGAAAGTTGCTTTAGCTAAAGGAGGTTAGATTTCTTGTAGAAAAAAAGTACTTCTACGACAAAAATAGGTCTATGTCCCATTGCTGAGCAGTCATTAGTTTTTACAAGTTCCTTCCTTTTTCCAGGTTCTAATTGGTGGCCTGTTGGGAGCCCTGAGTGCAGAGCTGTCAAAGCAACCCCCTTCTTTACTTTTTTGTCACATTCCAATATAATTAGACAGATGATTATGGTAACAAACACAGCACCAGCTGTTTGAAGCTTAATACTGTTTAAGTATTACCATGCCTTTATTTTAAAGGTACCGAAACATGTGGGAATCATAAGCCATTTCTTTTTCTCCTTTCTCCGCTAAGTTAGACTTTTGTATTCAGATGCTAAGCCTCTGTCTGAAGAGAGGGAGAAAAGAAATAATATTTCTGAAATACGCTGTAATAACTCCAACTCATCTGTCTCATCCATGCAACTCCAATTCCCCTTTCTACTCCATCTCTTTACTGACGTTATTTCTCTGGGCACAGAAGAGTGACAATAATACAGAAACAGGTTGGTGCAGCCTTAGCAGCCTAAGACTCAATTAATGGCAATAAAAAGAGTAATAACAGAAATAAAGATTTTTTATTTTTTTTTTTTTAATTCTCTTTTCCTTGAAAAACTCATTGAGGCAGAAGATGTAGCCTTTCTAGATGGGGCTACAACACTGCCTGGGCAGTTATTGGAACTAATTTCTCTCCTCGGATTCAAATTTTCTACAGCGGAAGTTGCTGTCTGTTTTCAGATAGATACTTATTTTTCTTAATTCTCCCTTATGTTTTAAAAGGAAAGCTTATATAGAAGACTAGAAAGGAAATTACAGCAGTAAGTAATTTAAAGATATCAAAAAATTACAGCCAAACTCACCCTGTGCAATATTACTCAGAAATCTGCAGAGCTATTCTAGGGATTAAACTAACCGCAGAACTTGCATTCTTGGTTATACAGAGCTAGCTTTCTGCCAAAGTACTTTAAGACTTTGGCATCTTTTGCTTTCATGTAACTGGGAATCAGGTCCTATAGCTTTATCCTCTCTACTCAGAGCTCTGTTCAGTGAAATCCCTGGGCTTTGCCTGCCATGTTTATGATGGGTGGGAGGAATGTGCAGCGGGAGGCTTGAAGGAAGGGTGAAGCCAAGGATAATGATGGACTTGGTATTGCAGTATATAATCAGGTTTCCTTGCTGTGCCCGTCACTGGGGCATCTCGGTGTCTCCTGGTGCTGTAACAAAGGAGTGTGCTTAGTGCCTGTCTGGTACGAGTCCTACTGTTCCCATCGCTCACAGCAATACATTTTCTGCTGCATAAAAAGATCGTGGTTCTTGTCGATTTATTCTCTTTAAATACTGTGTGCGTTCACATAGGCGCATTCACAAGCCAGCAAAATGTCTCTGCGCTTGGAACCAAATGTCAGGGTTTGCCAGCAGAGGTTTTGAGCTGCAGGTTTGGCTGGGCCCCCAGGAAAGCTGCCCCCCTCCCCGGCGTGGGCTGCCAGGGGCTGAGCTCGCTGGGGCTGCCCTCCCTGAGAAGGGGCAGCAGGTGCAGTTGCTCCCTGTCAGCCGGGCGTCCTGCGGGGTCTCCGAAACAGTTTATGGTTTTGCTTGAACTGGAGATTAAAATCTCATTGAATGAGCTCTGTGTTTTGGTTTCTTTTAAAGGATTGTGAGGCTCTGGCCGGTCTCCTTTTAAATACGGAACGAAAAGAAGCATAAAAACTTCCACTACCCCTAGCCAACCGCAGAAAGTAGCGCCTGCTTGTTCTCAGAGGTACTTGAATTCAGATTGTGTGATGGGGATTACTTCCTGTAAATTGTAATTAAGGATGATTGTATCAACAAATGCTTTATAAATATTAGTAACAAAGCTGAAAGGGAAGAGAAATTTAAGATAGCAGAAACATATTCTGGATAATTTTTTTGGGGGAAAAAAAGTTTATCGTGTGTCGATGTTTTCAATAGAGCATTATGAATGGATACTTGGCTGCATAAAAGATAAAGGGGTTTTTTTCTTTTCTTTTTTTTTTCCTTCCTTTTTTTCCCTCTCCTCACCTCCCTACTACTTCAAGTTTTCAAAATGCATCCTTTCCAACAGGCTGATCTTTTTTTTTGATGTCGAGCCAGTGGACAACTGAGCTATTTCACACTTGAGGAGCCAAATTTTGCCTCCTATTGCACATGTTCAAGCCTAAGTTTGGGCCTCAGATGTTTCAACAGAGACAAGATTACTGCAGGTACAGGGTGTAGAAATTTACACTGAAGCTCGTGTAGGTATGCTAGGGAGATGATACTTTCCAGGGTGGGAAAATATTTCACCTCCAGTGAACAGTGTTGGAGAAATAAATCAACTTGAAAAACCACAATAGAATTAGAGAACAGAAGATGAGGTTTAATTGCTTAAGGGAACGCTGAAGTGAACTTTAAAGCCATCCTCTTCTTTTTGCAAGGCTGACCAAGCCTCTGGCACAAATCAGGGGAGCTTAAAGAGTGCTCACGTTAGTGTTGCAGGTCACCAGTGTCCCGATGGCACTCCTTTGCTCTGGCCTGACCCTCCCTCACCCCGGGATGAGGGTGGTGCAGTGATCCTAGTACCATTTCAGCATGAAAAGTCTGACTCTTGCTCCACTGAGACAGAAGTGAGAGAAGATGGGAAGGCTGACTGTGGCCAGAGCCAGGGTAGTACTGGCTCTCCCAATACCCTGGACATGTGAGCCCTCTGAGATTAAGATAACTCTATGAAAATATATATATTTTTTATATATGTATACACACACACATACATATATGCTCTTGAATTTTAACTGTGAACTGAATACCTTTAACCTGCAGTTTGGCACAAAGCAGTCTCTTTAATGGTGGTACTACAGTGAGACCATATAGACAAACACAGCTGTCGCTTTATGCTTAGTAGTTACTCATGCACAGCCCTAAGCAAGCAAAAACGTTATCCTGAGTTGCTGGGAAGGATGCTGAGGTGACCCTTATTCTCTGCATAAACTCCAACTCCCACAAGACAGTGTTCAGCAGTGGATGAATAGATGGACCTCACTGTAAAACTTGATCTGAATAACGGTGCCTTTGCCAGCTCAGTGTTTCTCTCATTTTTATTCTTTTTTTTTTTTTNTTATTTTTTTTTTTTTTTTTTTTAATTTTTTTTTTCCTGAAGCTTCCCTGCTAGGAATAAGATGGTCTCCTACTGGGATGATTAAAACCAGTTGGCTGACTCTGAAGTGAGCACACTATATAGTATAGCACAAGACATGAGATGCTCTGAGAAAGCTTTTTTTCATCTATCTGCTCTACTATTGCACAAATTAAAAAGCAAGCAAACAAAAAAAGAAATGTAGCTCCCCCTCCTCAACTGTGTTTATCTTGAGAAAGCCATACCGAATATTGAAGCACTTGAATTATTTTGACATTAGTCTTAAAGCTGAGCTATGGTCATTTTGGTTTGGCTTCTTGTAATTGCACTAAAAGTTACACTATGCATGGAGTTTTGTTATTAAGGATTAAAAATCTAAAGCAAAACATGTAAATTGCTGAGAGAGAGTGGTTTTTGCTCCAAGTGGACTAGAAAGATGATGGTACCAGAGAAATGCAAGTTTTGATATTGAAGACTTCATTTACTTTCTTAAAGAGAAAAAATAAATATAATTATTCTGAGGATATGCAAATACAGTACTACACAAGTCCATGAAGGACAGTACTTGGAGTGTGTAATATCTGCCCATTAAAAATAAGCAGACTGTATGTTCTCCCTAGTGTTCCCTTCTAGAGTTGTATTCTGGTACCTTTTAGCATGAAGTGGAGCGAAAATCATAACCAGCTATTCAACACCATGAATGCAAGGAGGTGAGATGCCAAGACAGAAGCATGAGGCCATATGATTTGTGCAACCACTTTTAATTAAGCTGCCTAATGGCTCCTTGAGAGGAAGCTTAAAAATAGGATCTCTACATACGACAGTGATAAAGCAAGTGGCTTGTGGCATAACTGACCCTCAGGGGAAACTAATTATTTCCAGCTTAGTGCATGATACAAAAGTTCTTCTTACCTCTTGTATTTAGATTGCACAAATCATCTTATGGAAGATACCTGGAAACTTAATAGTATCCAAGCCATTTTCGTAACAGAAGTTGCTATTTACCAATGTGAATTGCTTAGCACTTCTCTTACTGGAAGATAGCTGCTTTTATGTGTGGAGAAAAAAAACCAAACAGATTGAGTTTAGATCACAAAGATGCACCTAAGGCATTAAAATGTCCCTGTCTGGACTCTCATCACAACGTCGTCAGGGCACTGGAGGACTGAACTCAGAGGCTAGCATTACTGCATCCAGGTAGAAAATACAAGTGCGTTTTGGCTTGTGTTGAGCTCTGTGCTGTTTAAATATTTGTACCTGAAATAATCTGGTTAGTTTCAGTACCAACACAACCTACAGCTGCACCTGTTTATTGGTGGGTAACAGTTTGAGAGTAAAACTTGAAGTTTTAATTTTGCTTGGAATGTGCTCCAGTCAGAATTCAGAGATGTTGTTTTCTCGACTCCCTGTCTCTGAATGCTGTCGAAATGTTGTTATGATCTTGATGATAAAATCTAGTATGAGGCCATTGTCAGACTTCTGAAGAGAGACAGCAACGTAACTCTTCCATTTCAAAGGTATTTTGAATTTTCTGTGGGTTAGCTTTGGTCCCACAACTCTCTACTTAAAAGACCAGTATGGTTTCTTCTCTGTGCTTCTTAGCATGAGACTGGCTCGTAACACAATATATTTTAACCATGAGAGGGAAGAAAAAGACCACTTCTGCTAAGCCACAAACATGTTGTACAGAGATATGTTTTGATTCAGCTTTCTTCATCCACCCCAGACTACAATTTTCTTTGCTGCAAGCTTTGTAGGACTATGCACAACATGTGTATATTTTTGGCTAGTTATTTCAAAACAACCTTTAAAGCTTATAAAAGGCGACTTTGAATTTTAGCGGGGAAGAGAGAAGGAGACAATGATTTTACTTGGAAATAATCACAGTATGTGCCCAGTTAATGGTTCTGTTCAAAATATTAAGGCTAAGTTCAGAGGCATATAGAGTTGGTGTATGTGTGGAGCATTGCTACTTCACTTTTTCACAGAATGGTTAAGCTTGGATGGGACCTCTGGAGGTCTTATGGTCCAACCCTCCTGCTCAAACAGCACCACCTAAACCTGATTGCCTGGGACTATGCCCAGACAGCTTTTGAATATCTCCAAGGTGGGAGACTCCAGAACCTCTCTGGATAACCTGTGCCAGTGTGCAGCCACTCTCACAGTAAAAAAGTATTTCCTGATTCACATCCTTTTTGTCTTGTAATTATTCCATGAGGCATCGGTAAAAATTTTGATTTACTTTAGTGGCATCTATTGTATAGACAACAAGAAGGAGGCAGTCAAGTCCTTGTAGCCCAAGACTGCTGAGGGCAAGTGCTCAGCACCTGGAATTGCTTACCCTTTTCCTTAACCTGCTGCATGGGCTGAGAGCCAGCAGTGACCTCCTTGATGAGCAAGGATGTCTTAGCAAACTTAGCCCCCTGCTCTTTCCCCACCTGTCTTCCTCCTCTGTTACCAGGAAAAAATGCCGATACTTTTGCACATGAATATGACTATCCACCTTGCCTAATCATCGTGTATATCCAGTGGTTGTTACCCATTTCCAAATCTTCCCTTAGTTTGAAAACAAACTTGACATGAATCATGTGATGTGGGAGGAATGGTGCATGTATTTGACCCCCTTGACAGGTAGAGAGCAGAGGTGATGGGTCTCTCCTTGTACTCGGTGCATTCATCTCTCTCTGTGCAGAAGGAGGGGGTGGAGTGATTTGTACTCTAGTTTCACAGGCATAAGTAGTTAGATGGAGGGTTTAGACCTTATTAAAATATGTCCACTGTTGCAAAGCAATGGGAACACCTGTAATAGTAGGTAACTTTACATTTGTACCTGCTTTAAGTCTCAGTGCAACTAAAAGGAGGGAAATGCTCTTAGTGTCAGGATGGAGCTGGAGGTGGCAAGCATCTGGGAATCAAGCTTTGATCAGAAGTTAGCCAGCCAAGGTTTCTTTCACTGGTTGATTTTGTTTTTTAAAATGGGTCTTTCTCTTATGCACTCAAACACTTCCTTCCGTTTAGAGAATCTGCCTGAGATGATGCCCGTTGCAAAGCATGCAGTGCATATCCAGAAGCAGCATCAGCAGTTCCAGTCTATGTGAAATATTTTGGCTACTTGCCATTTTTTTTTTTGCTCGTGTACTTAATAGCTTTCTTAATGTCCTGGCTTTCTGGATTAGCAGCGAGACCTAGCAAATGGAAGCCAAAGAGCTCTGTGTGCATGCTCGTGGGTGATAGGCACAAATTAGAAGGGCTGTGGGAAAGAAGCCCCCTGACGAACAGCTGTTGTGCCATGTGCATGACCGTGTTGGGGAGGGGGAAGGCAGGTGGTTTTCTGATCAATACTGTTATACTGGTCAGAGCCATCTTGTGGATGCAGTTATGGATTATGTCCCTTTCACGTAATATGAATTTATGCCTCTATCCCCACAGGAGGATGCTTGCATAGCTACAGTATGGTTCAAATTATGTGAGTAGACAAGACTTATTTCCAGTTTTTAATGAAACAATAGGGACAGATCCAAAGACTGTCAAAATTAACGGCAGGATTCCTGTGGGCTGCTTTCCATTTATTCGAGAGCCACCTAAGTGGGGACATTACCCTCTAGAAAGAATTTTAAATTTAGTTTTCTATGACTCGTGGGCTTATTTTCCCTCCCAGGCTAGGGGAGAGGACCCTTAGAATTGCTTTTGGGAGGTGGCTCAGACTCTGGTATTGGATATGAATTCTTTGAGAATGTAATTAGGAAATACATCACTTCAGCGTTTTTTATTGTAAACATACATCACTGTAATACACCATTGTTATGTTATGAAATAAATATCTGATATTCTGAAAATACGGAACAATCCCATTTGTTTTAAGAACAGAAGGAAGGCAATTTTTCTTCACGATCACAAAAATATGCTTCTTGCTGCTGAAAGCATGCTTTACATTAAATTCTAGAGTCAGTGGGTCTAGGTCCATGTATGTGTTGGCAAGAGTGTGCCTGACTGTTGGATGTACAGTGTATGGAGATGGCAAAAATTCTGTGAGACTGATTAACCAAGATGGGCACAACTTCCGTCTCTCCTTGAGAAGTAAACCCATCCTTTTCCCTTCTAACCTTGTAGATCATCTGTGGCGCTCGCCTGTATGCAGTGTTTCGTGTTGTTTGTGTGTGCCTTTAGAAATACCCTTCCTTGTTGTGTCCCAGTGGAAACAAGTATCTGTTACGGTTGCTGGTGCACTATTTTCCTTCCATAATCTGTGTTTCTGTTTCAAACCCTTCTAGTGCAAAAGAATTCATTGCCCCAGCTGGAAATGAATGTCACATTGCATAGGCAAAAGGCTTACTTATGTGAATCTGTCTATACTTTCATGAGTTAGAAGTTTAAGCTACTCTTTGCCTGATCCAAGACACAAACTTCTTGAACTTGTGTGTTTGTGGCAGTTTTACTTGACCTAGTGTTTCCTCTTTAGTTATTTGCTACCTTTGTTTTCCCGCTTTGTGCTCGTTTCAGTGCTAGCTACTGATATAGTTATTTTTGAGCAGTGGGTCTCGTGAACATGGTTCTGCCTTACGCTGGCACAGCTGGTGGCTGATCTTCCCCTAGAAAATGGTCATTTGTCAAAACAGAAGCATTTAGCGAAGATGAGTTTGAGGTGTTGCTGTTTTTTATAGCATTTTTAAACTAAAATACTCTATTTGTTTGCTCAAAATGCATTTTCATGGTTTCTTCTTTCTTTCTACCTTTTATAAATGTGTCTTTACTTGAAAAAATAGTCACAATTCAGGCAAAAGTGAACCTTGTTGTATTCAACCAGATATTTAAGTTGAGGCCAGAGGAATTATTTTCAGAATTTCTCTTTATGAGAAATCAAGTTTTTTTTCAAACTAAATCCACACAAATGGCCAATGTCAAAATGGTTGAATTGACATGTATGCCTACTTCTAGACTCTTTTCTCTGAAAGTCATTTGTCTGGTGCCATGGTGATCTAACTTCAGCTGAGGCACAGTGTAGCTGAGATTATGCAGAGCCCAACTTTGGAGGTAAATGGTACTCTCCACGTGCAGGTGTTGCCATGACAATAGTTGGCACCTGTGGCTTTGACAAGGAACACTCAAAAGATGCACTCCTGTCCAGCCTGGAGCACAGGTGAACTTAAGGATGGCTATGGTCTTGGAAAAGTGATGTTTCCGGCCAGAGTACAACAGCTGCTATACCGCTTTCTGATCTCCTTCCTCTTGTTTTTTTGGGAAGGCTGTGCTGCAAAACTGCGTTGTCAATGGAGTGCAAGACCCAGCTGTAAAACCCATGTGGTGTCCTGTGGTAAAGCTATGATAAGGATGCAGTTTCCTGCTGAGCAATAGCAGATTATAGCAAAAAATTGACATGTCCTGTCCTGGGCTATACCCCAACTGACTGCAGCCCTGGCTCCTGCATGATGCTCAAGTACCAGCATTTTTGTTTTGACTCTAGGTCTGCCTCCATTACTCTCTCTGTGTTTTACCTTGCATGGCTTTTTTTGAGGAGTAGGATGAGGCTCAAAAATGAGGAAAGAAGGCAAATTTACCCCTGCTTTAAACTGACTCCAGACATAGCCCCCTGGGCAACTGCATAGCTGGTGGCAGTAGCCTTTGGCCAAGAAAAGGGTTTAAATGCAACCATGCTCTTTCTCATGCACTTTAAAATCACATTCAAAGTGAGGGTTATCACTAACAGCCCTCATGCTGCCCTGTGAATTAGAAACAAGCTCTGGAGCCCATCTCTTTCCCCTGTCCTTCCTGCTGTGCAAAAAACGGGAGGATCACAGGGAACAGAAGCAAGAACTAAATGTTCAAAACACTTCTTCCTCTGAGGGGTCACGTGTTGAGGAAAGTTAGCACACTGAGAATTTTTTTTTGGAGCAGCAAGAGTTCATCTGCACCCTCCCAGGGAGCCACCATACTACTTGCTCTGTGGCAGATTCTATGTTCACCCAGAAACCTCACAAACAGAAAGGCCTTTCAGCTGTCTTACTGCTTCTAGAGAGCAATATGAAAAAAAAAACCACATAAGAAAATGCCCCCTCAGAACTGATAACTCAGAAATGAGTTGTGCTGCAACTACACAGGCACCTCAAAAAGGTATTTGGTTATAGTGGGTGTGGTTTATTTTTAGATCAGTCAGTCCCTCACTTGGTCTATCTATATAACTTGCCATTAGCTCAGCTTTTGCAGGAAAAAGTAGTGCATAATTCATTTTTTCCAATTAATTTTGGATATGGCTTTCATACTGAATTTACCAGTTCACAGTTAAGTTCCTTGAAACATAGGCTTGGAGTTCATTGCTTTTTGTTGTTTCCTTACCAATCATATTTGTTAGAGCAGTCTCTTGGGAATGGGATATTCATCTTTCAAATTTACAAACAGAATCTCTTGGGATCACAAGGAAACTCTTTCCTGGAAGCATCCAGAGTATGTGGTTGACATTTATTCATATATTCCTGAGGTCCATGCTTTAGGGTTGGAGAAAAAATTGTGTTAAGACTATATATTGTTCTCTTATTTCACAAACGTTATAAAAGTATAAAGGTACCTTTGCTGCATACAACATTCGTCACACTGTCTGGCAAGTCTGGCTTTCCTTAGAGGTTCCTTTGCGCTCTTAAGTTTCAGAAAGTGAGTATACATCAAGTTAAGCATGGGAGTCCTAGGTTCCTTCCTCCACTTGTTATGGGCTTTAACTTCCTCAGAACAACTACTTGGTGTTTTAACAAAAACCATAATTCAACCTGACAGCCAAGCACCTGAAGTTGTTAAAAATCCTGTTTTGTGCAGTGTCTTGTCGTTATTGTGCTAGCATCTGAGTACTCTCCACAACTAGAAATGAACCAGAAGACTTCTGTTAGTCAACATAAAGTCATTACAGTCAATAAAGTTTTATTACCTTCTCCTTCCAGACAAAATTTGCTGAGATAGTTATTTATCTGATTGCTTGTTTTTTAAGATCTGACTGTGCCTCTGTACAGAACACTGAAAGTTTGAGCCCCTTAGGGCTGTTTTCAGTCTGGGTTCAGCTGATACTGAATTGCATGGGTTGTGGCCTGAAACTGCAAAAGACGAAGCACCTGTATTCATGAGGTGTCACTGCCACATAGAGCTAATGACAAGTTTTGCCTTTTTTTTTGAGATTGCCTATTTCTAATTTAGATTAATTTCCGATCCGTAATCTTGAATGGAAAGGACAAGAACTTGTGTAATTCGAGTCAGATCATCACCAGTGAGGAGGATCTGATAGAGTCTCTGACCTGCCATGGTCTATTACAGGCAGCACTGCCTGTGAGTCAGTGAGGAATGCAGGTCACAAACTTGTGGTCTCTCCTTGAGGACCTCTTGGTTCATGCCCTTAACTGTTGGAGACAGCTCTGTGGCAATTGCCTCCCAGAAATTATATTTTCTTTTGCTTGCAAATGCAACTTTTCTCGTGTGGGTTCAATTCTGGCCAACAGTTTTTGTGCTGTGTGATGAGCTCAACCTGGCACCCACGGGTAATGGTGATTTAACTCTGACCCAAATACTGAAGAATTCCAGTAACATCCTTGAATCACCATTCAAATTCTTCTCCCATTTCCCTGGAGAGAGCAGTAAAGTAGTTGAGGAAACTAAGAAGGGATTGAGGTTTCATTCCATCACTCTCTTGTGAAGCTGAACCAGAGTAAGTTGGAAATACAACCAACTATCTCTTCTTCTTGCCAAGGGGGTAACATTGTCTATGCAATACTCAGCCATCCTCAGTGGTGCGGGTGTGGCATCATGTAGGGATGCCAGAGTAGCCTGGAACGTCCACTTGGTTTAAACATTTTGGTGGCAGTCGCTATCATCACCCTTGACAGCTTGTTCCAGTGATTAATTACTTTGTTGGCTGCACAAATTCTAGTCTAAATTTAGATGGCAACCCTGCTGCTGCTGAGATTAAACCAGCCCTAGGAACCAGTCTCTGACACCTTTGCTCATGTTGACTCATACTTTGTAATACATAGGTACAATTGGAACTACTCAGGATGAGGAAATTCATCAAAAACAGGCCTGGCTGTATATTCACAGTAGTCTACACGAGAGATTGGGCTTCTGTCATTCTCTGTATCCTGGAAAAGTGAAGCAAATACTTGCTTTCATTAAAATGAAAACATGTTTATCAATTACTGCAGTTTAAAGTGAGTCATTAACTTACCCTGGGATCGGAGAGGACTAGCAGCTTTCCTTGGACTGGTTTGATGGGAATTATGAAAATCATGTCCACAGAGTAGGAAGCAAAAGTCGGGAAGTGGTTCTGCCTTTACTGGGTTAGCTCCTGGATGCTGATTTTTATGCTGATATTCTTGGATGACATTTCTTTTTAATCAAGGATGTGTAAAATATTAATAGAATACAGTAAAATATTCATATTTTAATGATAATAGATTCCCTGTAAATTTTGAGATTTCTAGGCTGAAGAACCTGGTACAACTTACAAATCCTGCTTAATAGAAACAACTTGTTTTACTAGCAGCTGGTCCTTGGTAGGTTCATCAAAGAATAACTTCTTTTTTCTTCTCTGATTCACTGTAACCACAGAAGCAAAAAGATGGTTCGAAGTTCTGATAGTGCCATCTTGAACAAATTACCAATCTTTCCCTACTCCATAAGAAAAGACCACAGTGGTATTAGTGACACACCACATGGACCAAAAAATGCTTTGACTAGATCTAAAGTTTGATCCATTTTGGCAAACCAGACATCTGTCTGAATGAATTGCAGAATTTATCTGTGTATCAATTCCACTGGGTAAGTGAAAAAGACTTTTTGCAATGACTTTTCATTTTTTGAGTGATTTAACATAACTAAGATAAATACTCTCTGGGGAATATTTATTAATATTGGAAAGTCTTCAGGATATAGTATACACTTAGACTTTAATAACAGGTTCTTCCTCAGCTTCAGAGAAATAGTATTAACTAAAAAAACCTGATTCTGAATTTTGAGGCTAGTAAAACTCATTATACCAGTTCAACAAAACAAAGGATTTACCTGGAAACCATTCATATTATTCCAGACCACAAATTTACCACATTAATATATGGGATTTATAAGATTTTGACCTCTTTGGAAAAAAAGACTTGCTTTATGGAATTACAAAGTAAAGAATTTACTATCACTGTAGTATTATGGGAAAGTAACATCAAAATTTACAGCAAACTAAAAGTTAAATATTGTTTATAAAATGCCTACAGTTATATATAAAAATAATGGAGAAATTGATGTTTGGAGTTTTTTAGTCAATTAATACATGTGTAGGATTAATGTGGGATGAATATATATAGAGAGAGATATCATTTTTAAAAAAATTATTATCCCAAAAGGCATTTTTGAATCATATTGATATAATACCAACTGATTTTCTGACTTCAGGATTAGTTTTGATCACGTTGCTGAGAGTTACAGAAGCCAGAAGTTGTGGAAGCTTCTCTGAAAGATAGCTAAAGACATATGAGGAATTTGCAGTTCTGTAATGCCACCAAATTATACATACAGGAAGCTTAGACTTAGAACAATTGTATAGTATATAGCATTACTGTATACAAGGACCTTCTTAAAAGACTCCAATTCACCATAATTTGATATATTATTTCTTGACAAATGGGAACTCTGTAGTTTTTATTCACTCAAACTTTATACACAGTATTCTTTAATTAACTTACTTTCCACAAATTTAACCTTTAGAATGTTTTAAGATAAAATTAAATATTCATGTATCTAATTTACTCTCAGATCAGAAGAACTATTGAAATACCATATATATTGTCAATTGAAGCATTTTTAAAAATATTGTATTAGGTAACCTCACAGTGTTTAGAGGTTTTCTCTTTTTTTCTTCAACCAGTAGGCCTACATCTTGTAGCGATATTGATCTTGGACAACTTCTTCAGTACTTGCAAGAGTTGCCTTGAGTATGAGAGTTCCTTGACAACAGCTCTTACCTGCTTGACAAACCTGGACACCAGTATTGAAACGTCCCAGTAGTCCAATGCAGTGAATAGGTGCTGTGGATTGGAATGGCTCTCAGAATAAAAATAATTGATTTATTGTTGCTTTTTGCTCATACAATGGAAGTATCTTGCAGACTCCAGCAATTATGTTGTCACTCATAATCTACAGAGGTTTATTTTTCACTTCTCCTTTATACTTATCACCTCTTTGATCACCTACTTAAAAAGTATGGTAGATTCAATGACACTTTTGGTTAAAATGTTTCAAACCAAAAGACAAATAGGAAAATAAGAATTTGGAGTGGCTTCTGTTGTGCTTATGAGGATTTGGGACTCATGTACATGGATGCTTATGCGACTCAGAGTAGGTCATTTCATGTTACCAGATGTGTTAAAATAACAATCTCAAAGATGTTTATTTAAGAATCAAAGTTAGTTCATTATTTTGGGTTTACTTTAGTAAGTAAGTAGGCCTTTAAGCAAGCCAGTCTGCTTATTTTGACTGAAGTATCCAATTTTCCCTTCTCCTTGTGAGAGAATGGAGGGTAATTGCTGCAGCAATGCCAAGCAAGGTCACCAATACACTTTCAGAAGGACTTTGCTATTTAGAATATCTTGGAAGATGGGTTGAGCCAATGTTTACTTTGTACTTTAAAAGTGCCTGTCCTCAAACACCAGATACTTACAGAAATGATTATAAATACAGGAAAAATATAAATAATGACAAAGCCTTTCAGATTAAGCCAGATTCCAAAACATAAGTAACCAGCAAGAAGACAAATGTCTTCCAGCAGTTGTATGATTTGCCTTGTTTCCATACGGTTTTCTCCTTATCGAGAATTTTAGCAGGTAAAGTTGTTTACAGGGTTCCTTGAAAGTTAACAGATTTTGGTGTGGGCCTGAGATGACTGAGGAGGGGATGAATAGTGGGTGAGCCTGAATGGAAACATCACCCTACCAGTCTCCCATCTGCAACTGGGAATCTGATAGCATTAGTAGTCCTGCCGGTTTGAACTGTAGCAGTAACTCAAAGATAATTTCACAGGCTACTAAGTTTCAGACCACACAGGTCACGGAAAGCAGAATTGGCAAATCACATTCTCGGAGTATCCTTTTGTCCCCTAGAATTTCTGCCTGTGTCAACCCTGCTTTCCTGTGTGTTTAGGAAGGAAGGGAGTTCTCCAGATGTGACTCGAAGCATCTGTACTAGGAGGTTACCTCTTGCTATTGTCATAGGAGAGAGCCAATGCTTAAGTACCAAAGTTAGAAGGTGCAATAACGGCCTTCAGTATGAATCACCAACCCCAGTGTGAACTACTTGATGCAAGCCATATGAAATACATCCTTCAACACTGACTTTTTCTCCCAGTTTCCATGGAGATGGATGATCTGGCTTCTTATTGTTAACTACAACTCTTCTGGAGAGGGAGGAACACAAAGAAAATGCGCAATAACTTTATTCAATATATATTTTTACTTAGTATAAGAGATATGTCCTATTCTCGAGACACAGTCAAGAGATCACATTGATGACAAGCCATTTCCGGCAAAGTTTGTTTTCCATAATTCAGGAGTTGCAGCAAACGGATAACTTTGTATGTCTTTCTTTTCATGCAATAAAGTTACAAATTATGTTTGGCTCCACTGAAGGCAATGGCATTGCCCACATTGGAGTGGGCAAAATCCACTAGAATAAGAACAGTCAGGTTTTGCCCAAACTGCTACCAAAGGGATTTCTTGAAATGAACTGGAAGATGAAAATAAGCATTGCCCTACCATGCCTCAAACCTCAAGCAAACAATAATAAAACCTATTTGAGTTAAGTTGGGTGGAACTGTGAAAACTCTCTCAGTTCTGGAAGCACTGAAATCATAGAAAGTCTCTCACTCAGTCTCAGCAGTTGACTTGCTATGTATTAGTGCACTTACTGTTGCTATTCAGTAGTAATGAATAGCAAAAATATCCTTTATGCTTGTCGGCTGAATGAAATGAAGATGTGCAATATATTTAGTTTTTTGATTCTGGGTTTATTCCTTCTTTGTAAGTGTCCTCTGCCTTTCTGAACCACATAAGTCATGAAGAGTTTTTATCACTGCATTTGGACAGCAATGGGTGCATAATAGAAGTCATCTCATACCGTTGCCAGTAAGACAGTCTTAATCTTTTGTGTCACTTGTGATGATCAAAATGGGTTTATTAAGCTCAGAGTTTTAGGATATGATTTATTTTTTTTATTGTTTTTCTGTCTCTCTAAAATCTAGTATTCAGTTCCCACAAGTCTACTGGAGTTTGCAGAAGTGGAGGTATACGTGCTGCTGGCTTTTCTCAGTATCCTGACAAAGTTGAGAAGCTTTGTTAAAAATAATGTTTTTCTGATGCAAATTCATGGTCTTTGAATACAAGAATTAAACATGCAGAAAATGGATTAACAGTCTGAATTCAGGTAAAAAGCTAATGCAAAATGAAATTTACTTTTTTTATAAGTGAAAGGACAAGTAAAGCAAACTTGGGATAAAACGTGCGCTTAGGTTTTGCCAAAATTTCTCCAAATGACAAACCAGACAGTTTGACTTGTGGAGTCTGGAGGAAAGCCAAGGCTCTGCAACCTTATTACATACTACTACAACTTTTTCACCCTACCATCACCTGGTGGCATGTTCATGCCTGCAAAATTGGTAGGGGAGGTTGTCTATTTTTATAGCTATGTAATATTAACCTAGACATAAGGATCTTCACCTAACTTTTTTTTTCCCCTTAGTTCATTCAGTGCATGAATATGGTACTGTTTTTTGATGTGGAGGAAGGAGATCAAAACAGGGGAAAGGCAAGGGTGTTTTTAACTGCGTCAGGAATATGAATTGGATGAGGGGCGCAAAAACCTCACTCTCATGGGACAAGGAGAGAAACGTTTTCTTTTCCAGCCAGTGAGATCATTTGTCTATTGTGAGCCTGGATCTACTTGGAGGCATGCACCTTGCTCTGTTTCCATAAGATCCAGAAAATGCAAAACTAGTTGCATACTTAATTTTCACTATTCCTGACACATTAGTCCTGTGTTCTGTGAAATGAAAATTTTTCAACCAGGGCAAGGCATGAGTTCAGCATTCAGGAGGAGGTACCTGCCAAATCTGAAGCCTTAAAAAAGAGAGAGAGGAGGAGAGAAGGGGAACTGATTTATTCCAGCTCAATAAAGAATTTGACCGTATGTAACAGCTGGACAACCTATTATTTTTTTACACGTGGACAGCCTCAGAAGCGTCCAGAAATAATAATACAGCTTGGGTATTCAACGAGTATGAGAATTTTTTACCCGAAACAGTAAAGAGGGAGGGGGAAAGCTACAAATATTTTAAAATGAGGTTTTGCATGAAAATACCATCACAAATGGCTACTGCATGGCAGCAGTGATAAACTAATGCTAGGGGACAGCAATTACGAACATCACAGTAACCTTGGGCAGGTGCCAAATGAAACCTCTAAATCAACATCTGCCTTCAGAGGCTACATATTCCCGAGAAGAATATTCCCTCTTCTGCTCTTATCTCCTGCTCCATCCTCTTCTACCTGCCAACAGCTGTAAAGGCTGGCGAGCTGCCTAGAAGGCTCTCTGCAGTCTAAATTAAAGAAGCATGTTAATTTAGGAAGACTTTTTCAAACCTCTAGTAAGTGGTGGATATGCCATAATTCTGCCTCATTCATGCTCTTTTTGTGAAGAGATTCTCTTTCAAAATATATTAAGATACATCTGATGGGTTGAGGCTGATTTTTCTGTTCCCCAAGTTAACTCTCTACTCTCTAATCAGATGCTGGCAAGATGGCACCCAGGATTGTACCCATGCACTCATTTTATTTTATTTATTTTTCTGACACATGATTCTATTGACAGTATTGGTATAAAATAGTTTTACAAAGGCAGAGATAGTTGCTCTCATTTTGGAGAATATGTCTGGAGTCAGAGAAGGTGCAGCCAGGATGGGAATGACAGTCCTCAGTGAGCAAGAAGTCCTCCGGGGACAATTTAGACCAGTCTTGACACTATTCTAACCTGTAGTATGGGAAGGTAAAATGTCTTCCAGCTGCCTGCTGGATCTGGAAGCAAGAAACATCAGCAGCCTTCCCCTGTGAGGCCCTGCAGAAACTATGTGCAGTAGCAGAGAGAGCTGCTTAATTTTAAAGGAACAAAATCTGGGAATTTTCAGAAAAGTTTCAGAAATGGATTGCTTTGGGTTTTGAGGTTCAGAAGAAAGCAAGAGATGGAAATTCTTTGAAAAAAAGGAAAAGGGATCGTGCGAGCTTCAGTTTAGCTTTCCAGAATTTCAGACTCTGCCAGGGAGGTCTATGCAGGATTGCAGACCCAAGGGAACAACAAACCCAGTTGGCTTAAACTGGCTTTTCTGCCAGCTCACTAAGACAAGTGGGAAGTCCAAGGTTTGCAATCTCCTTTTAAGTTTTCTCTGGACTTCAGTTGCTTAGAGTTTGTTTGCTTGTTCCCTTCCCCCCACGTCCCCACCATTTAATAGGAAAACCAAGGGTAAAATGTTATGCCTCTCCTCTCTTATTAAAATACCCCAAAACAAGTACAGAACAGACCAGAGAGAAATAACCCCAGTGACCACTAGCCAAAACTCACAAGTAGTATGTGCATATCTGAAATAGTTGGTGCACTCGCATAGGAAATCGCTGGATATTTTACACCTCTTGCAGCGGTTTAGTAACTGGCTGTGGAAGCTCATTCCCCACTTGAGAAAGTCATGAATTATACAGTTTTTACATCTGTTGAGCATGTTGTGCTTCTCAATCATCCAACTATACTGAGCCCTAAGTTTTCAGCCTTCACAATGAGATCACTGTTTTCAAGCACGTTCTAGTGGCATTTTGTCAAGCCATGTGTGTTTTCAGGATGGGGGCAGGGAGGGAGGAACAAAAGTATGCTGCTGTTTCACAGGATTACAATCTACTTTTCAGCCTACATAAAACTGCGACTGACCCATCAACAAGAAATATTCTTTGTTTACTACTTCTTCTCCCCCTTGAGATGGTCTGACTGTTGTTAGAAAGAAGAGTGTAAAAGGGAGGAATATACATTTTTCACTTTGGATTTCAATACCTGATAATCTAAAAAAAAAAACCCCAAAACAACTCCCACTCAACCAGAAAACACCAAAAGTAACAAAATAAAGCCACAAAACTTCAGTAATCCTTAACCTTCCTCTTAGTGCATTTATTTTACTGTAGGAAGACTACTTTTTGCTTCATCTGCATGGTGTTTTGAATGAAACTGTGCTATTAAACAGGGGCTGACCATGTGACCCCTATCACAGAGATTAAGGGAGATAGAGTATTTTAATTTTGCTTAGGCACAGGCATAAGGAAATGGCATACACCAATTAGCAGATTTTAAATCAAGGTACTCCATGTTCATAATAGCAGGAAGTAAATTCCATAGAGCTAAGAACAAATAGCTTGGGAAGGGGCAAAGAGGGAAACCTTTGCAGAAATTATCCACCTATTTCAGTGGAGATAAATAGAGAAATTAATACGTTTATCTAGAGTCACCTAGGACTCATTGTGATCCCTCCAGGCTGAATAATTCACAAGCAGATAGAATCATAGAATGAATCATAGAATGGTTAGAGTTGGAAGGGACCTTAAAGATCATCAAGTTCCAACCCCCCTGCCATGGGCAGGGACACCTCTGACTACAGCAGGTTGCTCAAAGCCCCATCCAGCCTGGCCTTAAATACTTAATAATAATGTCTTGCACTGAATGGGTTTGATCATTGCCGTATAATCATTCCTTTTTTTTCTGGAGACAGTCAGTCATCACTTAAACAATGATCAGCCTTGGTAGCACTTCCACTGGCCAAAATTCAGATGCAGAGAACACAAAAGCAGTCTATGTGATGAATGCTGACTACTTGATGCATAGGGGCAGCTTAAGGTTCTATAAAACCTTTGTACTAGCTTCTTGGTTTTGGACTAAAATCCACTTGCTTGTTTAGTTTACATCGTTTGAAAAAGAGGAATGGGCATTCCCATCTAAATAGATAACAAGCATGGCACTCATGGAAAGAGACTGAAAATCAGCCTCATGTAAAGTAAGCTGTACTAGCAGTTGGTTCAAAAACATTTCTGTATTCTTGCTGAGAAATAAAGCATGCAGAAAAAAGCCCTTTAAAGGCAAAACTCTTCTAAAGCACTTAGACTCTCAGTGCTTAATTCAGGTAGTCTAAGTGACTGTAATTCATATGTTTTCCCAGTCCTGTGAGTGTGTAGGGGCAGCTGGGGCCAGCTGGGCTGTGGGTGCGCGAGGAGGGAAAAGCTACACCGCTCCCTCCTGTGTCCTGGGACAGATGTCAGACCTGGCTGCCGTGTATGCTTTCCACACTGACAAGGGCCATGTAGAGGAACTGGCTGGGAAGAAGGAGCCAAGGACACTTCTACTGCAACCCCTACTTAACCACTGAGCTGCAGTGCCTACTGCTTCTCCCTGGTCCCTGAGCGTGCCCCCTCCTGAAAGAGCCCACATTGGCTGTGGCTGCTGCTTTGTGGCTGTGTTGACATGCCTGAGGTGTCTCAGTTTGAGGACTACTCTGAGCAGAGTTCACACCCACCACTTAAACCTGCCCAGTTTCAGCAGTTTTCTCCATTAAGCTCAGGATAAACCACACTACGTGTGGACTGGAGAAACGGAACTGTCATCTCTTAGCCCATGTCTATAATACACTTCTTTTTCTCATCTTTTTCTCTTTTTTTAAATTATTTTTTTCTCTTTTTCTCTTTTCCCTCTTTTTTTTTTGTTTTTTTTTTTTTTTTTTTTTTTTTGCCTCACTAGCGTATTCTAGCTAAGCTCAGCAGCATCTCAGTGAAATTTTTAAGCAGATCAAAGATGGGTTGTCTTTACCCTGCTCTGTGATGCAATTATAGCACTTCTGGCGGTAATCAACACTACAGCTGACAACCCCCTTCAGCAGGCTGGGCACCAGCTTTTATCGCTGCAACTGCCAGGCCCTAGTAGCAGCTCCGGTCTGCACAGGTCCGACATGGCCCTCATATAGGGTTGGCTCTAACAGCAGGGCACCTCGATGCACATAGGGTGCTAGTAACCATGTTACTGATCCATGGCTACCTAAAACTATTGCTGCCTACAGAGCAAGACAGCCCACACCAGTGCTTTCCACAGACATGCTGGAGAGTGGTGACTTGTTACTACCCAGTAATGTGACCATGGAAGCGTGAGCTAGGCCAAGGTGTAGGAAAAATTCCTCTTTGGGCACAATATGGTTGTGGTTAAAGTTCATAAAAATGTTTGCCTACCTGCAGCTAAATGTGAGTTGTATGTTGTTTATATTTTAATTAAATAAGCAAATCCCTTTCCATATAGAATGAGACATGGCTGTGGTCTCTGTTGGTTCCAGCTGCTGCAGCTAAGTGTCCTCACACTGTATTTAAGTTTTGGCTGTGTAAGCTAGCTATGGGATTCTGATTGAACTTTAACATCTGTGATGCCTCTGCTTTTTCTGTTTAGATTATAATATTCAATGTTTCCGCTATACGTATGGACAATCCCTTAACCCTGCTATGATTTCTTTATCCTATGACAAAGCATCCTATGCACCCTGTTTTGCCAGGATGCAGAAACACTATTAAAAATAAGGAAAAGATGATCTGTGACTGGTATTCTATTTGGTGTATAATAACTGAATGTATACTGATGTGTAAAAATCAAGGCTGGCTGGAAAAAATATCTGGAAGGGGATGTAGCTCATCAAAGAAATTGTTCACTGTAAATAACTAAACGACATTTTGATTTTGTGGTATTTACGTTGAGCTCAGTCACGATAGGAGCTAAGAGAAGGGATAAAGGCTCGAGGTGGGGGGGAGCCTACGGGCTAATATTAGCTGCACTGTTTTGTTTCAGGACACTGTCACAAAGAGGATGAGAAGCTATAGCATCTTTGGTATTACCACTTGCATGTTAAATGGGATTCCCTCCTTGAAGATATTTTTTGTGTTGTCAGAGGAAGGAAACGGCAGCTGCGAAGTCGGGCTCCTCTCATGCCGACCGCAGAGCCCGCCCCACCCCCCTGGAAATCTATGCCAGATGCAGGAAAGAATGAGCAAGGTTTTCAAAGTGGACACTCAGCATATGGGAGAGAGTATTTTAGCAACCAGAAAGCCTTGGATAATTTCAACAACTCTCAGTACTTGAAGCAGTTCTTTAAGATAATCTGCTCTGAGGCTCTCAATGGTGTAAAATAAAGAGCTATATGTCTTCTTCCCGTCTACGTGGAAACTGAGTTTAACACCAGCCTGCTGAAAGCCTCTTTTTACATGTTGTCTGCATGCTTGCTGTGAACCAGAACTAGCAAATGCTGGGTTTGGAGGACCAATAAGCTGAAGTGATGAGGTATCTATGACAAAGCAAAGGTCTTTGACCAGCCTGTGAGGCAACTAGGCCTTTTCTAGCTCCCTGCCTCCAGAAGGTACCTTGACTCCTCAGCCCAAAGCCATAGCTATTAAAACTGGGGTTGATTAGAAAATGCTAAGCATTTTCCATGTAACACAAAAACTCAAGAAATGTTTTGCTTAAAAATATTAACAGAAAGGTTCAGCTGAGCACCCAGAAGTCCAGCTTTATTTTCCAATTGTTTGAAATGTTTTGATAAAAACTTGGCTTTTGGAAACACAGATGAAATATTTTGGGCTCACTTAGCTATAGACAAAAAAGAAAAACCTGATCAAAACAAATGTCTCCAAAAGTATCCATTTCAGGAGAGGCTTTTCCTTCTTTTGCTGAAAAATGTTTTGATTGAAAAAATGTGACCATCTACATTATTGTGCTAAGTGTAGAAAGTTAGTACAGGACATCTCGGCTCTGCTGTAAGCACTCCGAGTGAATGGGTTTGCTCTGTCTGTCATTTCAGAACAAAACCACCAAGCAAACGTAGCTTTTGGTGTGCCACACAGGCAGAAGTAGATACAAGCTGAAGAGAAAGAAATGAAACAGGTGTGTAAGGACCAGAAGAATGGGGGCAGATGCTGCAACAAGGTTAGGTCTGCTGAGAAAGAAGAATATTCTTCAGCTAGGAAGTAAATTATGGGTAGAAGGGAGAGATAAAACAAGGTTGCATGCTTAAAGGAAAATGCGTGCTTGCTGGTTGCTGGGCTTCAGTAATAGACTTGTGTTCTCTGATCCTCCACCACAGCCATCTTTTTAGTGCCCTAATTTCTTGACTCACTAACTGATAAACAATTTCAATGACATGGTACTAGGAATGTTTTCTGAAGGGCTTTTTATATTTTCTGTCTTCCAGTGTTGTAGCAAATTGCAGTTATTTAGGCACAGCTGCTGCCTGCTCCAAGCATGCTTATGGTGTCAAGGTAGGCTGTATGTTCAAATCTGAAGGTCAGGTCACAGAGCTCCTGCCATCAGTAATACACTTGTTTTTCTCTTGTACAATATGCACCTTATTCTTCTTCATGAACAATGGGTTGAAGCTATACCTTTATTTCAATTTACGTCAGCATTGGATGTAAGTGGAAATATTGTATCTCATTGTAAGTGGGGACATTTATTCTTATATTTGGTGTTGTCCGTCTGTCATGGACATACTTAATATCTGAGCTGCACACAATATAGAAAATTGTATTAGGAATAACTGCTTTCTTGGGTTTCCCAGCTAGAAGCAATAAAGCTTTTTCTACAAGCCGTACCCATGAGTTCCTGGGCACTCAGAATCAGGAGGGTGCTGCAGCTCTCCTGTTACAGAATGGGTCTTGGTAGGAAAATTCTGCATTGCCTTTCATATTCAGCAAGGACAAGAACTGTTTTTTTGAAAACTACTCAAGCTAAACTGTGTGTTAGAAACTCTTGCTCAAATAGTTCATAGCAGAGTTCAAATACAATGCTCAACAAACATTAGCTTTGGTGCTGTAGTCTGCTGACTGAGAATTACACTCCCAACAGTCATTTAAACACAAGCTTAAATAGAGATAGTCTTTTACTCCAATATAAAGACACCCAGGACATTATTATAATGATAGACAATGACGTGCAGTCTGGGAAAAATCTTTGTGATCATCCTTGGTTAGAATATATGTTTAGATTCATTAATGGGCATTAAGCATTCAAAATGGCCTGCTAAGTGATACCCTTCTCTCTGTTGCTATAGGTCATTTCCAATCTGGGTTGTACTCAGTACAAAACTTTTCGTACCTTCTGGGTTGTGGATCATTCTTAGTCTTCATTTGGAAAGGCTTAATTCTGTGATGTCAGGTTGTGGAAAGAACTGAATACTAGTACTAGTAACTATTCTGTAAACAGTATGTTTCTTAAAGGCTAAACTTTAAGGGCATCACACGCAGGATTGTCCTTTTAGCAATATCTGCTTTGTGTTGATGCTGTTCTTTTTAAGTCTTGTTTCTTCCACATCTTTTGAAATCCCCACTTTGTTGCCATAGAGTTATAAATGTGATGGAATAGTGACTTAAAGGATACAATGAACCTTTTTTTCCTGAAGAACTTTCAGCCTGCAAGGTCTGGACACTGGAATTAGAACTTTTTCAGGTAGTGGAAATAGTACAGTAACATAACAGTATGGTTTGTCATATGTTAACACTGTATCTCTCTAGGTCTTTCTTACTTGACCCTCAGATTCAGAGAACGAGGCACTAATGGCATTAAAATTTACGCTTGATGAAGTCTAGAAATAAAGACTGTATTTTGGCCATTGACATCTAAATATAGATGATTCCATTAAAAAAAGAAAAGCAAACTCAGAGAAAGAGCTGTTTCTCTTTATTTTTAGATCTTCGAGTTTTCTCTTTTTTTTTTCCCTTAGTAGTTTTAAGTTCAAAAACTTAATACCTTTTGCAGAAAAAAATCCACAGTATTACAATAGCAAAAACACCATGTCTTTTATAATGGAACACCTATTCAGGATATCAATGGGTTAGATGAGCTTTTCATAAAAGCATAACAAAAAAAGGGAGAACTGTGCTTATCATTTATAGGAACACCTCCCAGATAAATTACAAATAAGGGCAGCTCTGATACTGCATTCCATTTCAGTCACTTCCACCAAATATATAGAAAAGGATGTTGAGCATGCTCATGATCTGGATTAAATCAGCAAGGTCATCTAAAGACAGATTCAGATCTAAGGAGAACTAGGACTTAGTAAATTCACTTTAATCTGGCCTGTGATACAGTAACAGCTTTATAAAGAATGTCATTTGAGGGACTTCTGAATGCTGCTGGTCAGAACATAAAGTTCTTTGGGGTTTCTTTTTCCCGCTGAAAGGAGTGCCCCTCTTCTTTTTATCAGATGATTTAAAAGAAAAATTTTATTGCAAACCGAAGTATGTAGGAGTAGACTATTTCCATTAAAACTATTCAAGGAAAAACTACCATTTCCATATTCTTACTCCATTCTCTTCTGCCTTCAAAAGAAAAAAGAAAATCCCACCAACGCAATGTGATTCTCCAAGAAGAAAAAAGATTCTGCATGAAATGTGGCCTTGCATTGATTTTAATATGAAATTGCATGGTGTCATGGCAGGGGTGGAGGAGAGACAGTGAATTCATCAGATTTTACCCTTGCATTGGCCTTAGTGGTATTTGCCATAAAGTGAAAGGGCTGGAAGTTTTTGTGTGTGGTGCTACAAAATAAAGAACATAGTCAAACGAAAACAAATCAGAACCGAAACCTAAACCCCCAAATGAGCCAAAAGGGTTCTTCTAGTCAGTGATGAGAAGAAAGCTGAGCATCATAATCTGGTTTGGGATTTCACCCAATTTATGTGTGATTTCCCCTCTCTGCATCACCCCCAAGTCTGCTCCCAGGATACTTGAAGAACACGAAGAATCAGGCCAGGTGGAAGGCAGACAACTTCTTCACACTCTGCATAGTTACTCCTTTGTGTAACTCCGTTGTGTATTACAAAATTAACCTTCAGGCAGTGAGCTAACCTATCTCTATAATCCCTTCATGGCACTGCAATTGTCACAATGGAGCTGTGTAGGGGCCAAGATCTTGGTATCAGCTGGTTCCTCTTACTTCAAAATATTTCTAGCGTTCCCTTTTCTACATCTGTGTTAATGCTCCAGGTCTAATTTCTGGGTGAAGTTTAGCGCTCAAGTCTCTCTTACTATGAGAACTGCTCTTCAGTGTATGGCTTCCATGTGACATATGCATGAACTAAAGAGCTGCTATGAATAGGGCCCTTTTCCAGAATAAGGGCCTTCCATTAACGTTCAGAACAGACTTTCTAACCAGTCTCCATAATTATTCTCTAATAATTTAGAGAATTAGATTGCCCTATAGATTCCCTTATAAAATTGCCAAATATCCAAAATCAAGAGTATAGTGAGTTTTTGCATACAATACTGTTAAGTCAGTCATGCAAATAACACTGAAGTTCCGCACACAGATCTGTAGGAAGTTTGGAGTGCAAACTGGATCAAGCTTACATATTTGGATTTAGGTTATCTTTTTTTTCCTGTTCTTTTGGATTCGCATGTATTCTCACGTATGCCATATGAGTATGGTAAAGCAGAGCCAAAAATTAAAGTAATAGATATTTTGCCATTTTATTCTGCCAAAATTAAAACTGTTCAGTCATACACATGCTTACACAAGATGTTACTACTTTTAGCTTAGGCCTCCATGGTAGTAATACTTTATCTCTGATAGATAATTCATCCTTGAGGGTATTAAAACTAAGACTTGCCCGCAGAGATGGTCTCAGTCAATGAAATGTTATGAGGTTGATTTAGGAATTGGGTGACACAAACCTATATCCTTTGTTAGTCAAAGCATGTGACAAGTTGCTCACTGTTGTCCTTTCTCACTTAAGCAGCAGTTAATCTATGAACAGTAACAATATTAAGTATTCAGTCTGGCTTTAATTGTGTTTCCAACTTTGTCTGCAAGCAAACTCACTTACACGTACGTTTTAGATGTGTCACTATTTGCATTTTCCCTGCCTAAGAGCTGTAGACATCTGCATAACTAAATGCTAACATTCTGTCGTTAGAAATTAAACATCTTCATCAATCTGCTGACATACTCTGCTGTCACATTTTCCTTGTAGTCGCCCTGAGAGCTTTTCTGAGGAAGACCCCTCCAGAGAGAACAAGGGAACATCAATTCCTCCCAGAGTATGCCCACATCCTCTCTATTGAAGTCCTAAGATAATCACAGGGAAAATCACCACGTACTGGTAAGTAATGATGTTAAACCAAGCCCATAGATCTACCCAATATCCAAAAACCTCTAAGACTACCAGAGTGTTTCCACAGGCTTTATCAGGCTCTAGATCATGCCTAAGTAGGCTTTGGTCTCAGAAAATATTAATACCAGTTAAAACTGTACTGTACACCAACTATTCTTCAGCTAGCTATAGCAATATCTTAGTCAGATGAGTGTTGGTGGGCAAGGAGGGGGACATTATAGGTGCCTGCTTCTTGGGCCAATGGAAAGCCACAGTAAGATAATTTGCTGAAATATACTGAAAAGATGTGCTTCTTAGCACCCTTGTTGACTGCACTGTAACTAATATGTTTTAATTAGGCATCACACAGGTTTCTGGTTGCTCCCAGTGTATTCATCTGTCAACAATATCTCCACAGCAGCAGCTGCATCAAGCTGATTTTGTTTTCATGGCAAAGGTGTATTGAAAAGGAGAAAAAAAACCCCAAACCATCAAACCTCAGTCCTGCCTTTGCTAAGACTGGATTTGCTGAGGGGTGAAACTCAATAATCAATAACAACGAAAACGCCGGGTGGGGTAAAAGTATGACGCATATCCTGAGAGGAATAATAAAATATGCCCAGTTTATATGGTTAATCTTCTCTGTAGGCTTGCTCTGCAAATTTAAGGAAGATTAAATTTCAGATATGCTGTTTCTTGTTTTTTCTGGCAACAATAAACTTCAATTTGGGGGAGGTGGGGGAGGGAGAGGCTGAGCGGGGAGAAAGAGCCACAGTAAAGTGTCTGCTGTCCATGTAGTTTTGCCAGACTGCTGTCTCAATTGAGAGCTGTGATCGAGATTTATTGGGCTTAAAATATGAAACAGACCTTTCATGTTGGAATTCTAAATATCTTCTTAAGCAGTAGTGAGTACCACCAAATGCTTAAAGGCAACAAACCAGAGTTCAAACCCACACAATAGTTTCTTCTCTCTTGTGAACCAGCAGATTGTAGGAATCTTGTTCCATCTTCTCATTTTTGAACTGGGGAAAGAGTATGTTGGATGTTATCATCATCATCTGAAAAGCACTTAGTTTTTTTTTATATTAGATTTTGGCTCAGATGGTTAAGATTGCTAGCATTTGAACATGTGCATTGAATGGGCAGGTTTATCACTTAAGTTAATAAAGAAAATGCTTGAATGCGTGCAAGATGTTTGCATCTTGGTAGCACATTTTATTAAGCTCTTAGTTATGTAGTGGCAGCAGGAACAGCTTGGAAAAGATCTAGAGTATTTGTTTCATGCCACTTTGCCAGCCTCCTGTTCCTCTATTATGCCAATAGCTGTGTTCTACAGGAAAAATAAAGCTCTCTGCCGGAGAAATAAAACGAGAGCCAAAGTTTTCTCTGTGGACCTCAGAGGTTAGAGAACAAAATGCAAAACCTGCCCCCTTTCACTACTTCTCCATCATTATGTATTAAAAGTATATTCAGATCTCATCTTTTCCTTCAACTTATTTAGGAGGTGCAGCAACAAGAATATATTAGTACTATTAGGCTGTCCAGTATTGTTTATGCTGAGAACTGACTAGGCTGCAGGTCTAGTAGCAGTTACATTGATTGTTTTGTATAAAATCACTGGATTTGATTATTCCAGATTTTTTTTTTTTTTTTTAACGGAGTTCCAATCAGCAATTGGAGCCCGGATGATTGCTTTTTAGTGGCTTCTATGAAACAGGTCTTCAGTAGCAATTCTACCAGTGGTATGTGGACCAAGCAACCTATTAAGTGCTCATTGCACATATGCTCAAGGACTTTGTTTTCACCAGCTGTCTGAGTGTCACTAGGTAAGTGAGAAAACATGGGAGAACAAATACTACAAGCCATCAGAAAAAGAAAGTGTACAAATTTCGATATTTTTCTTCCCTTCACGAGTAATGTCACCCACAAGGAATGAGACTGAGATGAGTAGAAAAGTCCCCTTCTCTGCTGACTGGCAGGTACATAATATCTAATGCACAATATTCATCACCTGAGTTGAATTTCTTCTTTGAAGATGCTATACTTCGGCTACGCTCCTAAGATTTTTACATCCATTTTAATTGCCAGGTACATACTTTTCAGTTCTCCAGTCTAGGAAACTAGACTGTCTCATCTGATTAGTCCAGGTTAGTCTCCCATAGTAGACTAACATGTATGCAAAATCCCAGTGGCTTTATCACATCTAGCTCTGTTACTAGCTCCTGAAGTAAACAATAATGACATGTCTCCTTGCGTTGAAAAAGATACCAGAAAGATCTTGGAGGTGTTATCCAGACCATTTCTGGCTTGAGCTTAGGTGGTGCATGCAACCCAAGGACAACTCAGAAATGCTGTGCTCCTCTCATGGATTGGAATTTTGCACCAAGTGTGTAGCACACTGGTGCTCTGTAGTTCGCTCTGCCTGTGGAAAAATAGTGAGCTGAATTTAGACTGGCTTAAATGGCTTGAGATGTTTTTAGCTGAAGGATGATGATACTTCTGAAGCTGACTAAAATCCTGTGAAAGATCCTTCACTCTGAAGTTCACTTGCCACCACAGCTCCAGAGCCCAGATTTGTTAACATTCCAGGCATGCTGCAGAGCTCATAATTTACACAGTCTTTTGACTTGGAGTGGGTTGAAGAGTGATGAAGATTGAATAGGTTCCTTAAAATTGTTGTTTATTTTAAGCAGTTATACATCTCTTCTAGTTTGGATAGTCTTCATTGGGCAGGTCATTTATGGTTTCACATTGTGGGCTTTATTGCTTTTCTTTATTTGTGGTCGTTGCACCAGATTTAGGGCAAAAAACATTGCCCTTATTAATTGGACAAAACATTCTCCTTGCAGAACGTACTTCAGTTTTGTCTGTCATAATGAAGTCAGATGATAAAATTATCTGGTTTCTCCAAAATGATCCCATGGTTTTCTTTATACCCTATTTTATATGCCGTACAGGCTACAAAAAGCACCTCTTACTAGTTAGCAAATCTCGTGTGAATAAAGAGACCATGAAAATCCAAAGCCCCTAATAATTCTTCTGTGAATTCTGTAAGAATGGAGAAATATGAGTTTTCCATGCATAATAAGTGCTGTAAATGTGCTGCATTATTCATGCACCATCACTGGAGGAAGGCTTAAGGTTTGATGCAAAGTAAATAATAAGTAAATTGCGAGGAAAAGTAAAAAAAATGTAGAAAAAGCTCCATATGTGTTTGATTTATGCTCAAATTTGATATGCTCAACAGAATAGCTGATGGTCCAATTATTGGTCCAAAATCTTAGGTCTGGGATAATGAACATACTTTGAAATCAGTGCATTCCCCTATGCAATGACCCTGATCCACTTTTCATTTCTTGTATAATGTATGCTGCATGGCACTATAGCTCCACAGTGGTCTGACAGTTGCATTGACAGCAGTAGGATTCCTGGATATAGGAAGAATGACAATAGCCAGTGTGGGAAGGAATGGGTGACAGTCAAGACACTAAACAGATGTAAAATGTCTTGTCATTCTTCTTAACAGCTGTCAATCACAGGCTCTTACGAAACAAGACACCCCTGAGGTGACAGCTAGCTACCCTGTTGTCTTGTTATCTTCACAGAAGCTTCCCAGCAGGAAGCATGGTGGGACAGCTTACCTGGGAATGCCAGGCTTCTGCAACCTATATCTTTTAGACAAGTCTAAAAACAAACAAGTATGGAAAGTGGAAGCTCCTTTTCCTGGGAAGGCCACTTAGCACGGATGGCCTCACAGGAGAACTAGACACAATGGAATTAGCAACCAATTTGTATCAATTCCCATTAGGGTTAGATCAACCCATGTTATCCTATTAGCTTGCAGCAGTTAGAGAAGCACACAGATGTGTCTGTGTTCTGAAGACCAAGACAAAGCCTTGTTATGCTTTCCCCCTCCTCCTTTCCCTCCAAAGGGATTACAATGGTCCCTGTTGTCTGTCTTTGTCTCAGTACTCCTTGATTGACAATACCCTGGGAGATGTCACTGTCCTTGCTCCATGCATTGTAATAGCCTAGTGTATCAAGGATGCTTTAGGACCTTGTCCCCTCTTTTTTTTTTCAGGTGTTATAAACATCTGTCACTGCACCACAATGACAACCTCTTGTTGAGTTTACATGTTTGATGCTCTATCAGTCAGTGTCCGAGGGAGATGCAAGAGAAGACTTTAGGTAGTGACATGAATAGAGGGCAAAGAAATAGAGCAACTTTATTATGGACTGTCATCAGAAAGTAGCATGTGTGGAATGTCAATTTAATAATAGAATTGACAGCTTTTCTCTGGTTTCCGCAATGCCACAAGTGTTTCTTTGACAGTTTGAAAAATAGGCCCTTTGTAGCAGTCAGTGAGTGGCACTACATACATTTGTGAATGCTCTGCATAACTGAGATTCCCCCAAATGCCACTGTCCTAAGACCAGTCCCAAGAATCCTTCTGCATTGACTACGGCTAGTAGTGTATGGAGACCTGGTGAACCTAAGCAATGCAAATATGGTGTACAGTAGCCATGAGGATGCAGCATAGCTAAAAAGATGCTGAGTTACCGTTCTGTCAGGAGGGAGTTTCTAAATCAAAGAGAATGTATGAGGCATGGTAGAAGTTGCTACATAACTGGCTATAAAGCTTCAGATTTCCAATGAAAATTATTTTTCATTCAACAAGCATACGTGGAAAGCTTCCACTTGCTCACCATAGAAAAATACTAGCACTGAGTGAAAAATTAGAGGCATATCGTTTCCATTTTTCAACCAAAAAGTGAAAGAAATAAAAAAGCACAAATTTACATTATTCCCTGATTTCTTTTCATCTAGAGAAGAAAATTGTAACTAGTTTCTCTGGTTTTGTGATTGTGAGTACGGCTGTTTTAGAAAGTGAGGCACATAATCTGGGGAATAATATTGCTCCTCTACAAGCCGCAAACACAAGAATAAATTAGAGATCTCTCTTTTTTTAATGTATTCTTTTCAGTGTTGAATTTGACATGAATTATCTTAGCAGAGGGCAAGACATATTTCATAATCTGTTTGCAATTCTAAAACCATAAACTTAAAGATTTTTTTTATTACAACTCTAAAATGACAAATAGATATCAAACCTTTGTTTAGGTGTCAACAGAGTAATTTTTCTTCCTCTTTTGAGGAACAGAATCATTCTAGTAAAGAAAAGATGACTGAGCAGAGTGGAAAATAGAATAAAACAAAGCCAGTAATGTCTGTGTTTTGGAAAGTGGCTTTTATTCCTTTTTCAAACAATCATATGCTAGATCATTCATTTTAAACATCGGACTTTTCTACCAAGGCTAAAAATGAAAAAACCCAAACCTAACCACCAAGGATTTACAAATGGAAGCAGGAAACATCACAACCATTAAATACATATATATCATGTATATATCGAGAGAGAGACCAAGAGAGAGAGACAACGAAAACACAAAGCATCTTTTACGGTAATAAACCAGTAGTTACATTATTGGAGCAGACAACATAGTCTGAAAGACTTATAAATGATGCTGAGGATAAGAGCTTACAGTGCACTATAAGCAGACATCTACATAGATGATGCCTCATAGTATAACGTACCTTTCTCCATGGGCATGGGCTTTTAAATTAATTTTGATTAATTTAATTAAGTTTGGACAGCTTATTTGCCTGGAAATGTAAGGAGAGAGACATCCAGCTAGCTTTTTCTAACAGTTTTCTAATACATGATGACAAATATATAGTAAATATACATCTAGATGAAAAATAAAAAAACATGTTTCCTTGCCACTTGTTGCTTTAGTAAAACTGGTTCTACTTCATAGATGCAATTGACAGTCACAAGTTGAAATTGAAAAGAAGTGAAGTCAAGGAAAATACATCAGGATTGACATCCCTTATACCTCCATATGACACAGCTAAGCAAGAGATTTTTGTTTATTCCCTGTGATGTGTTCAGAAAAAGCAATAATTGAGTTTGAAAACATTTTTATTTTTAATGAAAATTTATTTGTTGGCTAGATCTGCAAAACAGCTTTAAGTTTTCCTCCTGTGGCTACTTCATGAGGAAAACAACGACTCATCTCTCTTATGAGGTAGTCCCATTTCTCAAATGCCAGACACACATACTTTAAGTCAGACTACTTGGTAACTTTTAAAATTCTGAATTGAGTAGCATTTGGACTTGAGACAGAAAAATGACTGCTTAAGGATTTCTTCACTCTTCTGGAAGGAAGGAATCTTTCAGGGCCTCTGTGGTGTCACAAGTTACTAATTGGTGCAGTCTGTCTTCCTTCTTGTATTGAGGTTTCATGCATTATGAAAAAGAAGTCATCCATTACCTGGTTCTCAGAGGTTAACATGAATGTTCTTCCTCCGAGTCTTTCATTTATTATAGTTTAGAATTAGAACATTAGTACACTTGTCAAATGTAAACTACATAATTTGTTTCCCTTGTAAACATTCAGTGTCTTTGAATTGAAAGCTTAAGTAAGACAAGCTTAGCTCAGAAAAAAAGCTTAGCATTATAGTGCTGTCACTACTAGGAGCTGAACCATGGCCAGTTTAGGCAGTATTATATCACTGGAATTAAACTGGTTTCCTGACCCCTTGAGAGAAAGTCTTTGAAAAAAAGAGAGAAAAGAGGAAAACAGTATTCTTCTTGTTTGACTTTTCAAATTCATGTCCCGGTGCAGTACCCCTGTCACTTGCATTATGCAAAGAAGTATGTTTCTTTGAGAATATAGGGCTTCTAATTGGATGTCGTTTCTAGTCCGGTCTTTATGAGCTACACTATGTGAGGCAGTTGCGTTATGTTTAACGAGAAACCCATCCCCTCAGTAGCTGCAGGAGAGGTCCTGTCACTGGTGGAAACAAACTCAGAACAAACTTTTGTTTTTCAAAGGCTGCAGTCAGAGTGGAGGAGCACAGTATTAGGCCCTTCAGGGCTATGCCTAAGAAGTAAAAAGATACTCCACCAGGAACTGACAGGCCTTGACAGGCTTTTTCCCAGGCCGTGAAAGTTGGTACAGAATGTGCTTGTAAGCCTGACCTGCGCACACTGCAATCTACTCCTGCCAAAGAGTTAAGATCAAAATATCCTGCACTGTCTAGATGGTTACAAATGCTCTCCAAATGCTTCTCTGCCTTTTTTTTTTTTCCTTTTTTCTTTTTATAACTGAAAAAAGACAGAGAAAGCATGAATTAACTTTTGGATCTGATCACGTTTGGGAGGCTGACAATACAAAGAAAAACAGATAGTCCAGCCCTTGCTCATGCCTCTGTGGTCACAAACAAAAATGGTTCAATGAACAACTAAGAACATATTTCTGAGTTTTAATCTGCTTCCTGTGTGTAAACAGAAGAAAAAGAAGACTTTATCAGAAACGTTGCTCACAAAACAGTTTGTCCATATCTAGCTCGGAGACAAAGTTTCAGTCATCTTGACCTCACAGTTGAATAAGACTGGTGGTCTCAACCTGACACCTAATTAGTATTTCCCCACCTTGCCATTATACTGTCTGCAGTTTGGCATGATCTGCAATTTCTCCTCAGGAGACCCCAAGTTGTGCAATGCTAAGGCTAATACGGGTCGGGAGAGGAACTTCAGCTGAGCTCCAAAGGGAAGCTTACAGAGACTTCGACCACATTCAGCTACCATCATCAGTCCCATATTTTCACCATTAAGCTGAAAACTAACTAATGAAATCCTAGAGACTGCAGTTTAGCTTCAGTGAAACAGAACACAGTATGCAACATTTGTGATGCTTTGTGGAGGCTGAACTCAAAATGAACTGTGAAAAACTTCCAGGGTATAGATATTCCCTTACCTCCCTTTTGTTCTGTGACTAGAAGGTTGCTGGACTGCTAACAACTGCTTATTGGTAACGATAGTATGACAAGCACAGTAGAGAGACTATGCATTTGTAAAGCTCTGCATAAGTGCCGGTAAAGGCATTACGGAATAAAGTACAGAACATCCCAATTCACAGAATTAATTTTGCACACTTTATCTATGGGGAGAATGCAAGTTTTTTCTGACTAAAAATAGCTTTCATATCCTTATTCTTTAGGTTTTGTGGGTTTTTTTAATTTTATTTTAACATCATCACTATACTTCAAACTCTCCAGAGCACAATCAGAGCTTTTGCTGAAGAGTAAAAACTCTTTTAAAATATTTAAAAGTCATAGGTGGCCAAAATGTTAGCAGTTGTCACTTAATGACATAAATTTCATATATTGAATGAAAGGAAAAAATTTGAATCCCTTTCAAGCAGAGAAATTTCTGTAATCTAACACTTAGGGTGTATAGTACATACTTCAGGCGCAGGGTGAGGTGATGATGATTTAAAGTCATTGGAAAATAGGAGAAAGACTTGCCTGAACCAGCACACAATAAACAAAATAGTCCACAAAAGGATGGAAATTCTAGCCACTGACTAGTAGAAAAGCTACTGTCCCTGATTCATCCAGTCTTAGTCCTTGCTTCCCAACAAGACCTAGGAATCACTCATGTCGGCTAGAGTCAAACAGTCAGCAATTTATGTTAAAGAGGAAAAAACTTTTGGTCTTCTCCTTTACCCTCAAAGAAACCTTTACTGTCTTATTCTGCATTTCCTTTGCTGCGAGGAAAGCCACGTTCAATTCCTCCCTTATCTTCTACGCAAACCTGAATTCAGTTCCTAACCTTGCAAAATATACCCTTCCTGTGCAGATTCTGACATTACATCCCTCACATCCTTCTTCTCTCCCATATAATTAATCTTCTATCCTCTTGTCAGTAATATAGAATCATAGAATCATTTAGGTTGGAAAAGACCTCTAAGATCATCAAGACCAGCCATTAACCTAACACTGCCAAAACCACGACTAAACAATGTCCCTAAGCACCACATCTACACATCTTTTAAATACCTTCAGGGATGGTGACTCAACCACTTCCCTGGGCAGCCTGTTCCAATGCGTGATAACCCTTTCAGTGAAGAAATTTTTCCTAGTATCCAATCTAAACCTTGTCTGGAGCAACTTCAGGCCATTCCTCTTGTCCTATTGCCTGTTACTTCGGAAAAGAGACCAACCCCCACCTCGCTACAACCTCCTTTCAGGTAGTTACAGAGAGTGATAAGGTTGCTCAGCCTCCTTTTCTGCAGGCTAAACAACCCCAGGTCCCTCAGCTGCTCCTCATAAGATTTGTGCTCTAGACCCTTCACTAGCTTTTTTGCTCTTCTTTGGACCTGCTCTAGCACCTCAATGTCCTTCTTGTACTAAGGGTCTCAAAACTGAACATAGTATTTGAGGTGGGGCCTCCCCAGTGCTGAGTACAGGGAGATGATTACTTCCTTCATCCTGCTGGCCACACATTTCTAATACAGACCAGGATGCTGTTGGCCTTCTTGGCCACCTGGGCACACTGCTGGCTCTTATTTAGCCAGCTGTTGACCACCACCCCCAGGTCCTTTTCTGCCAGGAAAAGATCTTGTCTGACAATTTCTAGCAGATGTGATATAGAGACAGCTGATTAAAGGTCCAGCATGCCTATCAGGTCACTAAATCCCATTAGCCTGACTTGTCATACAAGGTCTGTGAGAGAGGAGAAGGCTGGGGTCACACAACACTATCCTCACACCAGCAAATGGCTTGGGTAAGGGATATCAGCTCTTACAGAGAGGCTTCTCAAACTCATAAACACTCACCGGTCCTGTACACCCACTCAGTTCCTCCATACAGTTAAAATTCCTCAGGTTAGAGTATTCAAGAATTTGCAGACATAGCGTCTCGTTGCCAGCTAGTAATCAACATGTGCAGGGCTTCTACTGTCATCAAAATCATTGCTCAGCCTGGCACTGACACTGGGACTCGCACTGACAGGTAATGAGTTATTTCTGTCTGTTTTCCCATAGTCTTTGCAGAACTCTCAGCTATTTTGCCCCTCTGCAACTGATGCCCTGGGTACTAGAGCACACTGGAGGCGCTTCCAGCTGCACTGGAGTGGGGGATCTCACTCAAAATGAAGAAGGCCAGGCCTTGGTGCAGCCCTTGCCACAGACAAGCTGCAGAGCCCAATGCGTCCTCCCTAGGGCTCTCCTGCACCAGGAGCAGCTGGTGAGCAGATCACGGATGAGAACAATCAGCATAACATATGAGGTTACGGAGTGGGAGAGTGTCTGCTTTGCTGCACTGCAAATGCTAAATGCCAGGATGACTTTTGTGGGGAGGAAGGAGGATATACTTAAGGTGGTGCTAGGTGAGGACATCTCCAGCACAATGTATGCGATTTGACACAGACTTTCATTACACCAAATTCTTTAGTCAGAGGTGCTGGTCATCTCTGAAAATTAAACCCTGAGCAGCACTACACGGGCAAGCTCTCCCTTGATATGGATGCTAACTCTTCTGAAGTTGTCACAATAAGGTATTCTACCAAAGAGTTGAGTTTCCATTTTGAGACACTTATGTTCAAACTCTCCCTCTGTAGAATAAGGCATATTGTCACTGCAGTAAACAGATTTGCCCACCACTTACATAAGGCCCTTGTATTTGTCACGAGTGCTTTGTAACCCTTGGCATGTTTACCCTCAGAACATGGCCATGAAGTAATGAATGCTGTCATACTTACATTGATCGGGGTGATACAAGGCTTAGAGAGTCAAAATGCGGTACCAAAGTTGGTCATCTGGTAGCTTGCTGCTGCCTAAAGATCATCCCTGCATTTCCCTTGGGCTGGCACTGGCATTCATCTCACACCCTACTGAGTACAAGTGGTTCTGCTCTCTAAACTGATAGAAACCTATTCTTCTTGCTGGCTGATTAATTTTCTGTGAATGTAGAGGGTTCAAAAAATAGCTAGGATGAGGGCAAGAGAGGTGGTGGCATCTTAAAGCAAAAAATATGCGTGAAGTAGGGCTATTTCTATTACAGAAGGAGGTTCTTTACTTAATAAGAGATAATTATTTTCTGAAGCTGACCTTTTCTTAGTAATACTGCCACTTGTTGAAAAGCTCAAAGAAAGCATCCATGTTATAAAACTTCACCTTAAGTGCCTTAACTCAGGTTACAGCAGGGCACCGTACCTATGTGATCACCCCTCCCCTCTGTTCTGTTTTGTTGTTCTGAATTCCATAAAAGGAGACTACAGGAAGAGAAAATTTTCTTGACTTAATTATAGTGCCATTAAATACACATGCTCACAAACACGCTCTGTTTCTTCTACAATAATGACTCATCAAGTGTTACGGTAGAAAATAGTTACGTATCACATAGGGCTGCTATGGAAGAATGTGATTGTGCAATTGAAGTCTGTGTATTAAAGCAATTGAGATAGAGAGCTAAGATAAAATTACATATAAAACATTAATTTTTCCATTTCCTGACTGTAAGACTTTGATCTTCCTAGCAGACAGTTGCATTAACACAAGGTGGGTAGCTTTTTCTTATGTAAAATAGCAAGTTGTGAGTTGTTCCCAATAATTTAATAACTACTGTACCCTCAACCAGATATAATTTCATTCATGAACTTCAGTCTTGGCTTTCCCTAGAGTATGTTTATTACTAAGTAGATCACATTTTAATCTAATCAAATGTTCTGTACATTAAAAAAATGGACACTTACAAATAAAAGTTGCACATTTGGGTCAAGTTTAAAGCTATTCATCCAAAGTTTCACGTTTGAGTGAGATATCTGTATTTTGGGAAGGTGTGAGTCTGTTTTGAGTCCAGCTGTTTGGAAACAAACACCCCCTGATGTTGTCTTTAGTAACTAATAATCAGATATTTCTACTATAAGAGAGGCTTCTTTCTTACTAAAAGAAAAATGTTGTCCGAAGTAGAATTTTTCTTAGCAATATTGCCTTTTGCTAAAAAGCAGACCGAAAATGTTTAAGTGATTTAAAATAATCTCATGTTTACCTAAAGAAAAATTTCAGCTCAACCATCTGCAGGAAAAGGCCATTATAATTCAAGTTTCTATAAACATGCTGTGATGACAGGATTTTTAATACCGCACCTGAAGGAAAAAGATAGTGTACAAATGTAATGCACCTGCTGGCTTGGGTGTTTATAAGATCAGCTAAGCAGGAGCTCTTAATACTTCCCAGCAGATCTCTGCCAATGGGCCTGCTATAAATCCCTCCACAGCCAGACAAGTTGGCCTTTATTTTTTCGTATTGCTCTGGGCATCTCACATGACATTCCCAAATAAGGAATTGTGCTACAAGCCTGCTCTGATTGCTAGTAATGACTTAACTGCAGAGGAATTATAACAGTATGAATAACAGTGGTTTGCACTGTGAATGCCTAAGCTACTCCAAAAATGCCAGAGCGACCAATATAATGTGCTCCTAACTCATAACTTTGAAATAGAAGAGAAAGTCAGAACCCTTTACAACTGCTGCTAATCTGTAAACACTGATTGTTCATTCAACAGCAGGAAGCAAAAACAAATGGAAAGCAAATAATGGTATTAGCTGTTACTGGGTATTATGGAAGCAAAATTAGGCAAACCATTAAATTAAAAAATAGGAAGAGAAATAAAATTCCCCCTTGTTTAAAAAGGGTAATTTGAATGAACATTTTGTCAGCCAAAAGTATCTTTGTGTGTGTGTGTCTTACTAAGCAGCATTAGATTTCTGACTCTTAGCAAGAAATAAACCAACACTGTTTGTATATGAATTAGACTGCAAAGTCCCTGGGGACAGAATCTTAATTGTTTTGCCTTACAGCTTGTTTAAACTGGCCTGTAAGTTTGGGCTGTACTTGTAAACTGTTGGTAGAGAGAGTAGATACAGAGCATCTATCTAATAGGTATCTGATAAAACACACCAATAAAAAGTATACGTTTGAACTATTTCAAAGGGCAAAAATCAGATTTAAAATATTTAATTTAACACATAGGTATCCTCAGCAAGTCTATTGGATTACATATTGAGCAGCATGGTGCTTACAAATGGTCACTGACTCTCAGTGCTTGTTAACAGAAAAAGCTGCAAATCGCTGATGTGTATACAGGGGACATGCGAGGCAGGGGAAAGCAAGACCGAGAAGCAAGTTGCAAATCAAGCAGGGGGAAGTAAGGAAAGCCTGGGCTTAAGCTCAGCAATTCACAACCAATTTCAGCCACTCTCCAGGCATGATTTAAGCAAATTCTTTGGAAGGATTTCACCTTGCAGTTGCCACTGTGCTGCTAATGAGTAAAGCAGTTCTCCTAGGTGTGGCCAGTGCTGCCTGGCAGCACTGGGGAACGAAAGGCTGGTGCCTAGAAAGGCTGTTTAATAATATGGATCGAAAGGAGAGAGTGAGGTTACTGGAAAGACTCCGTGTAGGGGTATAAGGAACTTCAGAGCTTGTTGCAGCAGTACTTGCTCAGAGGCCCCTGCTGGGTGGGAATTGTGACGGGCTTTCTTAGGCTCTGCCTCAAAAACAGAACCCTGAAGGATGAACTTGACCTTTTTGGCAGGGTACCCTGTGCCGGGTACTGTGGATATTTCTCTGCGGCGTAGTGGAGGGGTGCATCACCCCATCCAGCGAGCCGGTGTGCTTGGGTGGGCAGCTCTGGGCCTGGGAAGCAACAGGTCTGTCACTGCAAGGCTAATGCATCCACAGGAAAGCTTCAGTGATGCTTCTGGGGATAGCTGGTGAAGGTGTGACACCCTGAACAGCCTAGGCGAGACAGTGCCTACAGTGCCACCACAGAGCACCCTACAGGGCAGACCCTTGCCACAGACAGCTTTGGTATTTGGAGCTACAGTGAGAGACCAAAAAAATTCATCCTTTCACGCTATAAAAACCTGCATTCCTTCCTTTGGGCAAAGCAGGCTGGATTTCTCCTTGTCTGAATTCTCTGACTTAGTTGTGCAATTTGCCAAAAAGTCTGCCTCCCTGGAAAAGAGCAGTTACCACTAATTGTTTTGCCTGAGAATCGCTCTTTGGAGTTGTCAACCAAAGCTGCCTTCTGGCAGCTGCCCAGGTTGCCATAGTTCTAGACAAAATGAAAATGTTATTCAGCGAGGCATCTGCATCAAAGGGAGAAGCAATGGAAATATCAGTCCGCAAAACTTGTGATGTTCTGCCTAGGAGTAGCTGTGTCTCAGTACTTTGCACCATTGCAAGAATGGTGCTTGCAAAGAGGATGAAACTATGAGAGCTGGCTGTGGATTCATAATTCCATATAAGGAAGAACTCCCTTTTTCAGATTTCGTTTTCCTCAAGAAAAAGTGTGCCTTGGGCTAGGATCACAGTTTTCTCATCTACTTGGCTACCTCAGCGGAAACATATGGGAAGAAAGATCAATGCTTCCTAATTTATACATTAGCCTTCAAAAAATTTTTTTTGAGATCTTATCAAATCCACTAAACCAAAGTTTATTGTTATGAGAGAAAAAAAAACCAAACCAAAACAGCTGGTAAATCTGGGACACTGTCTTCTCTGGGGTGACAGTGTGCCTCCATGCTCAGTACTCATTTGGACTGTCACAGCAGGAAAATGCCCTGAGAGCCAGATGTGCTGGCTTATCTTCTGGTCTGGCATAGGAAAGAACTCCTTTATCCTTCAGGGCTCTTTTTTCTGAGTTAACAGAAATGGGCACTCTTGCTCTCTTTCTTTGGTTTGAGAAGAGATGGCTTTTTTCTGCTATCTGTGTTTTTCAAGCAATAGTGAGGGACCACTCACAAGGCTCTTGTGAACTAAGAGGAGAAAGATAACATTTAGGAAATGGGATAACTGCAAAAAAATGGTGGCTAAAATTGCAGTTTTGCATGGGGAGAAAGCTCTGTTGGCATTGTCTAGGAGGACTCAAATAGCCTATGGCAAATGGAGATAATACTGCAAATCTTTCTGTGTCACCTCCAGACCTGTACCATGAGAAAACTCCCTCTTGCTGTGACAGACTGGAGTCTCACAAGTATGAAGAGATATGTCATCTTCTGTATGTGTGGCTTTTTTAATGTGCATATTTACCTATATAAGTAAACCTTGATTTTACTGTGGGACCTCTCTAAATTTACTTTTGCCTGATTAGGTATATCAGGCCCTATTTACTTGAAAATTGGTTTTGATAGTCATGTTCAAATACTGTGTGAAAATATCTCTTTGCCTGTGATACAGCGTATGCATCATTAAATCAGTAACCTTTGTGTAAAAATTTAGTAATAGAGCTCTCTAATCTATGGAAACTCCAAATATATCAACTTGGGCCTTGACTTCAGAAATTGCTGCTGCCTGGGATGTAAGCTTTTTAAAAATTCCCAATTAAATCCTAAGATTTTTTAAAAAAGGTTTGCCACAATATGGTAGGATATTTAGTAGTTTGATAATTTTTCCTTTAAGTAAAGAAAATAACTGAAAAAAAAAATGTCTGAAACGATTAAGATATTTTCAGCATTAAAAAGCCATTTAGGACAGAGAAGCAGAGGTTGAATTTAAATTAAAAAATCATTTTTTAACCACAGAGGAGGATCAGCTGATGCTCCTATTTTCCTCTATGGTGATCCAATTTCTAACGTCTCACATGCAAAGCATTGTTCCAAGTTTTTTACTCTTAGAAAAAATGCTGAGTGATGTAGTCCAGGTTGACTCTTGATACAACTGGTCATAATCAGAAAAGAGGAAAGGCTGACCTCACCTCTGACTCCTACCCAGGATTCTTCTACAGCATATGCATGGCCACATTTCTGAGTCTTTTTTGGGGCAGACTTGGTGGTTTTAGTCACCTTCTTAACACTTTTTGTTAAGGGATTCTAGGCACCTGTGACAAAGTTACAAACAAAGGTTAATTTGCAGGGGCATGGGAAAGAGAAGTGAGAGTTCCTGGTGAGGTTGAGGAAAGCAATCCTTGTACTTACTGAGACAGGTGATTGCGTTCTGCTGCGTAGCAGAGCGGGGTGCGTCCCTGGTGTGCCCCATGGCAGGGATGTTCCTCAAATGACAGCGCTGAGTGACCTTAGAAAAACTCTGGGCACGGCTCCAGGCTTCCTGCTGACTTGTCTACATCTAACTTTGAAGTGAGCTCAGATCACTCGGGGTCTTGACCAGGTCGGTTGTGAATATCTTCAGTGTTGGAAATCCCTCCATGTCTCTGGGCAACCTGTCTCTGTGTTTAATCCACCTTGTTGACTTCAACCAGTGTCTAAGTCTGTGTGTGCAGAACAGAAAGAAAACATGAAGAAGGGGGTGTGAGGGGGTGGGTGGTGTTTGTTCACTTGTTTTTTTAAAAAAAATCAGATTTGGTACTTATTATTTTGATGACTTATTCTTACATCTTAGTTATGCCGTCTCCCAAATATGAAGTAATTAACAATTGACCTTGTGCCTCGCAGATATATTTTTCTACAGCTTCAGCTCTGGGCTGGACTCTCTCTTCTACTGAGGCCTATCATTTGAATCATGTGGTGATGTCTCAGAATTTTTTACTGCAGGGCAGACTGTATAGTGAATATGATGATGTGTAGTCGAATGTTTGCATGAATAGGTAAGCTTTCTAGCAAACAGTTTCTAGGGTCCAAGACAGCTCCATTGTGACTTTGCAGGCTCTCAAAATAATGTGATATAAATACTTTCTGTTATATCCACTTATATAAAAAAATTGAATTTAGAAAACCATAATTGTACTACCCTATCAGTTTCTTTTTGTGCATTGCTCTCACTAATGTGATAAGCATTCCCATCTATCTCTGGAATTTTACTGATTGTTTTTTTTTAACAATAGCAACTGTGTGGAATTCAGTCACAGATAATTTGCATTTGATTTTTTCAAGGTGCATTCTTCAGAGTCCCAGGGCAATAGTGGGATGCAAAATCTTGTTAGGCGATTGGCTTTATTATCCAGCCCATGATTCACAGGAAAATGTTGTAATGACCTCTTGCACCAGCAACTAATTCTTTTAAAAGATGAAAGTTATTTCTTCTCCTGGCACAGATATCAGAATCTGCCTTCAAAGAATGATATGGCATTAATAGTACAAGCTGCCCAACACTTCTAAAGGAGTAAAAATGGCAAGACCATTTTTTTTTTTCAAGTGTATACACAAGCCAGCTGTTTCTTTTTTTTTTTATTCTGTGCTTCAGAGGCAGAACTGTTTCCTCCTGCTACTCAGACACAGCACATGTTAGCAATAAGTGAATCATATTTAAGACGGAGAAGAAAAACAACTCTGACCAGAAGATTGACCCAACTCCCAAATCAAAATTAACCTCTAAAACTTGGATTCATTGAGGCAACCTTTCAGAACTGTGCTGGCTGCCCTTAGTACAAAAGTGCACAGGGTCTTATTCCAATCTGAAGTGTGTACCCCAAATGACCACCTAGATAAAGACGTCCAGTTTTTGCTTCTATGAGTGTTCATGGCACTTACATATTTTCTGAACTATACTACTGAGATTGCTTGTCCTGTCTACTTTTGATAACTACCTGCTCCAGAGCATCACTTTTCTTCTGTTTGACCCTTTTCAAATTTCTGGTCAAAAATTATTGATGATCTGCTTAAGTTTATTGGGTGATGTTGTCCCTTAGCTTAAATGAGTTTTCTACTTCCCTAGTGTTTTTACTTCATCAGGATAAACAGCAATAATTTCATTTTAGTAGGCCTAGTGAATTGCTCTCTTCTACAGATTTTCTGATTGTTGTGCTACTGATTTACAGCTGTGGAGTTTTTTTGGATGAATTTACTCATGGTTCAGGTGTCTCTCATCTCCTGTGAAGAGCTTACCAGTGTTTTACACTTCCTCATTTCTCTGGAAAATGTAGCCTGATACATCACACTTGTGCTTTCACGGTGATACATCACTGATGGATTAACAGTCCTGTAGGACAACAGCATTTTCCCTCTTCTCAGTCTCTTCTGATTCATCAGTTTTTACCTATACCATTTATTCAGTATATTGTTGCATTTTTATGCCACCAGCTTTAATTAGACATTTAGCACCCATGTTTGTGGAGTTTCACTCATAACTTTCCTTCACGCCAATAGTTTCCCTGTCAGCAAATGCCATTCTCATTTTTCCCTTAGTCAGTTCCTAATCTGCTTCGCAACTTTTCTACTAATTACTGCCCTTACCATTTTAATAAATGGTAGGGATAATAAATACATGTTGTGTGTGTTAGACCAGATCAAATGTGTTAAGCATATTCTGGATTAAATCAACCCCTTTGCTTGAGTGACTGCTATCTTAATAAAAAAAGAAATGGCTTTCTAAGATATCTTCAGTGAACGCATGCTGCATTTTTCTTCCTTTTTCCTGTTTATGTCTGTTTTTAATTACCTCCTTCAAAACCTGTTCGTAGCTCTTGGGTGTTACTGAACGCAGGTTAAGGTATATCTCTTCTCTCCTTTTTATATATAGGTGTTATATGTCCCGGCTATTCTTCAGCTACCTCAGTTTGACATCTTTTAATGAAGAAGAAAAAACAAACCAAAACTACCCGAAAAAACAATGCTCTAACCGTTTCTATAGGACGTGTGTATTCAAGTGGAAAAATCTGTCAGCATTCCCAGAAAGAAAAGATCCAATTCTTCTGATCTGAATGTATTGGCTGTAATTTTTTGGCACTGTGCTTCTATACTATGTGTAATGACTCCTTATCTCATTAGCTACTTATCTGCCATTCTGCATTCAATATTAATTTCTTGAAAATGGAGGCAGAATATTAATCTAGCCTTAGAATTTGAGTGAATTAATTTTTATCTTAAACTCCCCCCTTCTACATGATAAACTAGGTTCTGTTCTTTTTATGTTGGAGGCTTCTTTCCAGTGTATGCCTACTGAAACATTTGTTATTTCCGTTAATTTGCTTCGTAAGTTCTGACTCCATATCTAGTAATGCTTGTATTGTTCCCGTGCTTCATGACTGATAACATGAAGCTCTCCCTTGTGGTTAGTCCCTTTGCCAATCTTTGTAACTATGTCCTTGTTTCTACTATCTTAATCCTTTTCTCTTTTTGGATGTAAGTTCTTTTGATCCTGTATTATCTTCATATGAGGATGTGGCAATATCACTGATCCCTTGCCTCAGGGTGTACTATCTCTGCCTTGGTTAAATTCCAGTTCAGATGTTTGAGTTTTCAGTCCAGGGAAATTAAGTGACTTACTAGATTTGCCTTTTTGAAATCACAAACTTGATTTGCAGATCTCTTATGTTATAAACTTGTGGTAGATCTTTTCAGGACCATTTTTATGATCAACTGTTCTCTAAGGTCCATGCTACCTTTTAAAATTGTATCTAAAATAGCATTATCTTAATCTAAAACATTGTTGCTTTAGTGAATGTCCAAAGATAACTTTCTGTTATGTTCAAGTGTTTCTGAACATTTTATTACTTAACGTGTACCCTCTGCTCTACGTAGAGGAAGCTAATGTCTTTTAGCATCAGAATTTTAATTATTATCTCTGAAGTTCATGTATTTATGGGGGAAGTTTGTAATAGACCCTTGCCTATATTGTCTTAGATGTCTAACATATTTCTGATCTAGCATAAGGGATCCATACTTTTCTGATTGCTTGTTCACAGAATGCCTCAATGTGGCAAAATAAAATTGCTAAAACCCTTCTGTTTCTGAAGACTGAATTAGATGATCATAAGGGGAGGAGTAAGGAAAAATGACAATCTTACTTCATAAATCACGTATTATTTACCTGCAATAATTGTCAGACTTCTTTATGATAAGTCCATTGTTTTTTAAGTGCCATATTGAAAACTACATGTTCCAACACAGGCTTTGCCAATTCAGAACAAAATGGAAAGATTGCTGTATGAGACTAATAAGCTTCCTGCTTACATATCGCAGGGTTTGGTTGTGTTGTTTTGGTTTTGGGTTTGTTTTGTTTTGTTCTATTGGGTAATCTGCTCTAATCCTAGATCATCTTCATCAAAGTTGCTACCTGACCTGTTTCCCACCCTGTTTGGTTCACTTGCTTATCCTTGCCCAAACACAAACCTCTGTGCTTGTCATTTGAAGGAATTTTCACACTGTATCTTGAAGCTTTTTATTTTCCAGGCCTCTTCCTATTGTTACTTGTGTCTCTTTGCATTTGAAGTCCTTGCCAGAGCAGTCCCGTTTCCAAACTGGCAAAGGACATTACCCCACAGTTCCCTGAATAACCCTCCCGCTTTCCCTTCCATTTAGAAAACAAATAATGGATAACTCCCTTTAAGTGATTTTTTTTTTTAAAATATATATATGATTTTGAACCTGCCATGCAGCCCTCCTTCCTAATATGAATGTGACTCAGGACACCACCACGTCTTGATAACATCAAGGTACAAAGTTTACTTCTCTCTGAGTCCCAAGGCTTTGTGCCCTGTCTGGTGGGGTCGACAAGGTTTGTTCTGTACCGATCCAAGGAGAAGCTGCAGAGAGATCACTACTGAATGCCAGGAGAACTTCAGGTGAGGCCATTGCTCCTCTGCTGAGCACAGGCCAATTTATAGCCTCTCTGCTGTGGTGGAGTACTAAAATTGCATGCTTTGAAAGTTAATGGCAAAGCAAAACAGTTTACCCTTTAGTACCCAATTCTGACACAAATGAAGAAAATCTTAAAAAGACAACATTTTCATTCTGTTTTTGAAAAATAAGAAAGATAATATTTCATGACCTTCCTTCTCTTTGGAGCTGAACTTAGACTACCGCTGTCCTTAGGAGACCAAAGCCGTATAGTATAAGGCTTCCTAAGGATCCTCAGTAAATCCGTGAAAGGGAGAAACTCAAGATCCTTACGTTTACAGAAGCGATGGGTTTGTCTTTGGTTAGGATCAAAGGCCCGCACTGTAAGCAGTCAGTAAATGGCAAACACATCTTTGTGCATTGCTCCGTAACTGTGAATCTGGCACTTCCAATGCTTCATAGCAACACTTGTCAAAATAGTGCTAATGAGAGAATTAAATCCATGTGATTAGAAGCAAAGTACGAATGATGTAATAAAATGCTGGAGAGCATCTGATGATGTGAAGATGGGGGTGGGCTAGGGAAGGAAACAGTCACATCTTGTGCTCTGGATGGGAGACTTGCCACCATCTCTGGCTCCCCTACCTCTGCTTTTTTTTGCTCTTACACGTGCTCAGCACTGAGATTTCTCTCTGGTTGAGGAATGGAGAAGACGTCTGGTGCTCTGCTTTGATTAGAGTTGTGCCTCCTGCATTCGTGACCTTGTCACGCCCACTGCCTCTGCTGATGTATGCATATATGATGACACTGAGCCAGCAGGTCTTTTTTTCCTGATCTCAGTATGAAGTACCAATATTGAATGAGATAAAGTCTGTTTTCAGGGCTGTTGTACCCACTACTGCCTTGATGTTGTTAAAGTTGCGTTTTGCCTACTGGCTTTCTGTTGTTTTATGGAGAAAACTGACTTCCTGCAGTCACTTGTATTGGTATGGTGTCTAACACTGCATGCCACCTTATAGCCATTCTGCGATGACAGATTTGGCTGTTCATTTAACAAGCTAGTGCACGATTCAGCAACTCTGGGGAAACTACATGAGAGAGAAGCCAGATCAGCCAGAAAAGTCCTGAGGTCTTCCCCACAAAATCTTACGTTTCTGCAGAAAATGCCTCTTTTCCCCCTCCTCCTCCCTCCGCCCCCCCAAGCTGAAAAAGTGGGGAGAAAGTTTGAGAAAACATAGGGCAGATTAATTCTCTGTTGCACTTATAACTGTCATTTAGCTTGGGTGAAAGTCCCTAATTACTAAGACAGCATCATCTAAGAAGTTTCCTACTATCTAAGCACCTGTGAACCTACAGCAGAGCTCTGCCAAAGGCTGCCTGTGGCATGGGTTGATCTGCTGTCATAGAAGCTTGATACTTGCTATGGTTTTGGGCTTCCTTAACTGCTCACTGCGTGTTGAGGGTAGCTATTTTCTGTGCTGCATATAACAAAAGAGAACTTGTTTACTTCATGCCTCCTCTCCAGATGCAACTTTCATGCTGTGGCAGTTGTGCTTCTTGAAACAAAAAATTATCACTTAAACATCTGAATAAGTAATGGTATTAGGCATTCTCACCCCAGACTGTCCATTTACATGAGTTACCAACTCATGAAAAACATTTTTCTGGGTATTTTTTCTCAATGCTCATGTTTTGGCTAAATTTGAATAATTTCTCTAAATTTGTTTTATGTTCTACTGAAGCAAAATTAAATTAATACCATTTGATAATTGCTACAAAGCCAGAAAACTTTGATTCATTTTAATTAATGGCTAGTGTCTAACTAATATGTAATTCCCAAGAGACTGATCCTTTTTCCTGTACACAGTGGTTGTGAAAGAAAAGGAAAATGTATTGAGTGACAAAGAGAGTTTGAAATAATTAAAAGAGGATGAACAAAGCACCAATTCTAGGAAATATGGGCAGAGGCAGATTTTTTTTCATCACGCATTCTTTTTATTTTTAACTCAAATTGGAGACTGACTTTTTCTGTAAAAAATCTAGTATTGTGGCCTTGGCTCTCTTGTTGCAACATAGATAAATATGAAAGTACTAATGAGATCTCTCAGTAAAAATAGTTGGTATTCCAATGCTCCAGTTACAAAGTGTGAACATCAATGACGGATGGTTTTCAGTTGGTTCACTGATTTTTATTTTTTTACTTTTTTTTTTTTTTGCCACTGGATTCCTTTAAATTGTTGGCTTTTTGGATAAATTGAGTACACACATTTCTATAAAATGAAGCTGAAATAAGTTGGAATAAAAATGAAATTGGACTCTAGATATTAATTACCATACTGGAATGCTGTTGCAGATTGGATTTCCTTAAAAATGGAGTGTGTTTATAACTGCACGTTTAACACACGCATAGACATTAGATCCAAACCCCAGCTATTCAGCGAGAGGCTTTTCTATTTTTCAGTAACCTATGCGTGGTCCAGACTTTGTCACCTTCACTTACAGTAATTCTTGTGCTCCCCAGGTCATAACAGGTCTATTAATTGGTGGAAGCAGTTCCTGCCCCTGCCTTACAACTTGACACGAAGGGACTAATGAAGCTTTAGCTAACTTCTCCTGCCACCTCGTGGACAACAGTATAAATAGAGTGGGAAAAGCCATAGTCGTAAAACCTGAGGAAGTACAGCGCTCACGAGTATCAGCCATTGACTTGAGAAGTTATCTCAGCCTCCCTGCTAGCAGCTTTTCAACATAAACTAAAAAGTAGGATGCCATAAATTTCTTCCCCATGAAGAAATTCTCAAACTTCTTCTCAAACCCCAGAAGTAAATACCAAAAAGTTAAATGAAATGTTTTTACTCCTGTGAAAATAAAATCCCTCAGCACTAAGCTTTCGAGTCTTAAATGGCCAAATTATCTAGCTGATGTAGTGCTGCCTTTCACTGATATCAGGGTAAGAGAACAGTAGCACAGATCTTTTGTTAGACTAACCTTTGTAATAAAAATGTTAAATGTGAGGATGCTTAGATTTTGAAACACATCATGGGACATCCTTGTCCTGGCACTAGGCATAGCTGTTTTTAACGGCCAGGTTTTGTGCTAAATTGCCCTAAAGTAAATAGAAAACGCTGCAGAGGGGTAAATGGCAGTATGGATTTAATGGCAGTCATTACAGACCTAGTCTTGCAGTTTGTGGCCCTCCTGTGCACTTAGATGCAGAAATGCTTTCTGTTCTAAATCTGACCACCTTCTTTGAATGCTGAAAGCGGCATTCAAGAATAATGTTTGTAGTACTCTGCCAGTGGTAAAAAGCAACTTAATTTCCCTCCTAAACATCCTGAGTGGCTGTAAACACTTCTGCTGACATTATTTGCAATCAACATCATCAGATATAGTCAAAGTTCTGAAGTCACAACAGTAAACAGATAGATAAGCACTAGAGCACATGCCTTCTGGGTGCATTGATCTTATTGTGGTTTTGAATCTACTCTAATGAATGTATCTCCCTAGATTACTATACATATTTTAAAATTTAAAATTCCTTAGCACGATGGTTTAGTTTTGATTGAATTTTCTTGGTGTGTGTCTCTAGTGTTATTATGTTCCAGAAAGACAATGTATTGGTTCATACCTGCCAAAAGGTTTTCATATCCACCAGTATGTTGCTGTGTAGTTTAAAAATCATGCTTTCTAGTACTCACCTTCAACTACCTAATGAAACGATAACAGTGGTTTTCTTATCATCTTCTAGAATATTTCCCTGGCATGGATATTCTCCATTTTGATTGGTTATGGCATGGCCTTTTGTGAAAGACTCAATGGAAACTTTAAGATGGAAACAAAAGAACCAATATGATTGTGTTTTATCTCCTATAAAACTCAGGCCATAACATCTTACCTTGTAATTTCTTCATCAAGCTTGCAACTTATACATGAGCTGTGCTCTGTCTCAGAGAAAAATGGCCAGACATGAGTGCATAGCTTTCCTTGGTCCAGTGACTAGCTTTGCTTCAGAGTTACTGATAGAGCAGTTAATTCACATTTTGGCCAATGTATCCACTGCTGACATGGAAATGGAATAGTAGAAACTGAGGTACATGGAAATGGTAGATTTACTTTGTAAAATTGCTGCTCTTGGACAAATTAAGTACTATGTCAACTCAGATTAAACTTGGTAAACAGTTCAATGGTAAAGAAAAGTCAGAACTTATCTTTCTGTGATATTGCCAAAGTGAAATGTTACAACTCTTCTCAAAGATTTTTAAAGAGCTAGAACAAAACCATGTCAGATTTCAAATTACTCTAAAATTTTTATTTCTCTTTCAGTAAGCAGAGGAGGGAAATAACCTGTTTTTCATCTATTCCTGTTTAGGGATGTGACTTCACATTTTTCCAGTTTCTGTAGCATGTAACAGTTGTACATGTGGAATAACAGTCACCTGTATGATCAGGCAACTGGGAGGTATTTCGCAGTTTCAGAAATGCTACTTTAGGTAACATTCCACTTCTTATGCCTCAGTGGATCAGTTAACAAGCTTTGGTGTTCAAGGACTCTCTTAAAAGAGAGAGTTTGGCCCGTAGTTTTATAGATCACGTAAGGAAAATACACTTGGCGAAACACATGTGAGATGTGTGAAACAGAAACTCCCCTCCTTATAAAGCACTTCTAAAAGAAACACAAATTGGAAGCGCAAAACGGAAGTATCAAGTCTGTTTTCCTCATCACATGACAGAGATGGGTTGTGTGGCAGAAAAAAGCCATACAAAAACTACTAGCTGTCACAAAATTGGAAAGGAGACTGACTGAGCTGAAAATCGATCTCAGATCTTGATTTTTGGCCTCATGGTTCAGCATCAGAATCTTCCCATCTGTCATGAGAAAGCTCAAATACAGTATTATAGCACGTACCTTGCCACAACATTCTTTAATGAGCTTTTCTTCCTAAAGTTAGCATTTGCGTAAACCAAGTCTTGACATAGACAAGAGAAAAGGTCCTTTTCTGCTTTGATAGGGCTTCTAGCTTGCAAGTACACTGCTGAGAAATCTTCAATTCTGTAATTCAAAATTTGAATTGCAGATTCAAATCTATAGTTCTCTCTATACTGATTTTAAGAGTTGTAATATCATTGTAAGAGATTAATACCAAATGAACCTGAGGACTTAACAGTGTGTTGGAACTGAGCATGTACTTAAGAGCCCTTCTTTGGCTGTGGAGTTATGTTGCCAGAACTGTACCCGAGGGGCTGACAGATACCTTGAAGTCTTTGCAGTTCTTTTTTAAGATGGCTTTTTTTTCCCCCCTCTGTAAGATATAGTAATTGCATTTCTGTAAGAAACTGGTATTACGTTGTGCAGAGAGTTCTTTTTGTTTTATGTTCTGTTTATGTTAAGTCTTTTGCAGTAATACGGAAATAAATAAACCAGATATTTGAAACACACTAGGGTACTGGATGTTTTTGGGTGACAAAAACTTGGGGCGAGAAGGAAATAAACTAAAGAGTTCTCAGTTTGAGAGTCGTTAAAATTTTTATCAAGTGAAAGTTGCTTTTATCTTTGGTAAAAAAACATCTTTTGCTGGCTCCCTGCCAAACTGCAGAGACATGATGTGAAAATGGCAGACATCAGTCTGAGTCTGCAGTCTGAATGTCTGCAAACTTCCTGCTTAAAACTTAAGTTATTGAGCTGCATTTAAGGAATCTGCATTTGAAAACTGATTCCAGTTTCCACTGAGGTTGGCATCCTTACTTGCTTTCATCCTCCAGAATTTAGAAGTTTTCCCACCTCAGATGAAATGTATTGCTTTGGAGGTTTACATCCCAAAAGCCTACAGGTGCAATGCTCAATTCTCGTGAGAGAGTGCATGCAATCTTTTGGACTGTGGCATAATGCCATAGTGTTTGTGGCATTATTTGATCACTACCTAAAATTTGTATCAGTCAGTAAAGAGGGGAAATAGGGAAAATGTTATGTGTAGTTGAATATTTAAAATATTTTATTGGACAGGTTTAGAAGCCTTGTGTTCCTAGCAAGAGGCACTTGAAATTAATGTTATGAGAAGTGAGATTTGCAGCTCTTCATTGATATTGCAAGCATAAAAACAAAGATGTATTTCTTTAAAAACACTCTAATAAGTGAATTGAAAAAAGCACTAACTCTTCGAATGAGATAGCATTCCAGATTAGGTCTTACCTTGTGAATACTAAGTTGATATCTACAGTTACTTAAAACAATTTTTAAAGAAAAATATTTAAATGGATATCTGCAGTAATATGACTAGTACTGTCCACATTTGCTTCCTTCTTGTATTTTGCAAATATATTTGTAATGTTCTGTGTGTGTCACTGGGAAGAAAATAAATGGAAATCTTTCCATAGTTCAGCAAACAGTATATTTGCACATTTCGTGTGCTAACATGATATGTTATATTGGTTATCAAAGCATATAGTTTTGTTTAGAATAATCTCAAAGGAGTTTGTGTATGGGTTAGTGCTGTCAGTCAGTTAGAGGGTTTTTTTGCTAGCACAGCTAAACCAGTGTAATGCCAAAGGGATATTTAATTACACTAATCTAGAAATGCCTTATATCACTATTGTTACTGCTTTCCTGTAGGGGACAAAGATGTATTGATAGAGAAATACGTTCATATCAGGATAACAACATTACAGGGTCTGTATTGCTTTGGTGTAGCTAAAATTAGATACATTTTATGTGAGCTCTAAGATATCTTGGCTGTCAAACCCCTCTGGATGCATGTGACATGCACAAATCTCTTGCATTCCTTAGCACACCTTCACCTAAAGTTCTTTCGAAGAGAGGCTACAATGAAGCTGAACCTTTTCTTCACGAAGAGCATCACTGAATAGGAAAGAGAAACTGCATCTCATCTGAAAGAAAAGACGAGTCCAAGCTCAAACCATGTGAAACCTTTCGTCCTTCTGTATTAGTAAGTGTACAAGGTACCGTCAAGAAGATGGTTTGAAAAGAGGCCCTGTTGCCTTAGGAAGCTTTTAAGAAAGCACACGTATGGGTGCACAAAACTTCCCCGTTCAAAAGACTCCTCTGATATGTATAGAAGGAAAAGACTCATGAAAGCCCAAAATAGTAAGTTTATTTCTATTGCTCTTAACTTGGTATATTTTACTTCTTCTTTTCCAGAAGTCCTCTGGATCAGGTGTTGCCAACCATAATTTATCTGGGTACTACCAAAGTAGTCAGGTACCTGCTTCAGCCTCGGGACGAGCTTGGTCGCAGCCGACATCTAGGAGTGTGAGACAAGGCTTTTTCCACTTTTCCCTCCCCTGCCATCACATTCATCTCCCTGCCCTTGCCAGCTGTGCCAAGGCAACAGCCCTCCTCCTGGCAGAACGCTGGCGGAAGTAGCTTCAAATCCCAGCTGTAAATGTCTGCCTCCGCCAGATGTTTCTGCGGGAAATAAAAAGTGTGGTGTTGAACAAGAGGCAGTAAAAAACAGTTAGGTTTGGCTTTAAAATGCTAGTCTAGCCTGTCGTATGGTCAAATGGCGCTCTTCAGCTGTGGGGCCCATGGCTGCTCTCCCCAAGGCACGTGGGCCGCCCTGTTCTCCATGTCCTGCGGAGGTGGCAGCCCAGGCAGAGAAGGGAAGGCCTGGTCTGGAGTTCTTGCAGGCAGGCGCCATGAGAACCAAAGTACATTCACAGGGTTGAAGGGAGATTGCAAGAAAGAGGTTAACTGCTTGTAAGATGGACCCCTGGGCCCTGCCATCCCCGCCGGGCCAGGAGCTTGCGGTGGCGTGGGGGAATGGCTGGGCTGTGGCTGACCCTGGTGACCAGCCCTGGTCTGGCCTGGCCTGGCCCACCACTGTGGCCTCTGCCTGTGGTCTCGTAGTCAATCGATTAATTATTTTTGTATAATAACTTATCTTTTAATAAAAGTGTAGGGTTTTCTAAGGTCTGTGATCATAAAAAAGAATGGGTCTTGATTTGCCGTGGATAGCCGAAGAGCAAAATCCATTTTTGTTTGTTTTTTGTCATTTGCTTAAATGTTTCTTTTCTGCAAATTTAAAGTGTAATATGCTTCTGACTTCCTTCCCCCTCCACCCCCAAGGGCAAAAAGAGTTTATCTTTATTGTTACTAACAATAACATCTATAATAGAAATTATCAAGACAGCCCCTGGCTTCATTTATTCTTTCATCCCCACCTGAGCCTGAGCAATACAAATATCCTGCCTTTTCAGTACTGTTTAATGAAAAATAATCTCAGTGTATTATGGATAGAGCCAAGAAATAAAACTTACAGGACCAGAAAACGGAGAGACGGCTAGATAAATGCAGAAAAGCAGGAAAAGGGAGAGAAGAGCCAGAGGGTAAGAGCCACCTACATCCAACTCCTGTGTTTCTCCTTGACGGCCAGATAAAGCAGTGCAGCTGGCAGAAGCAGAGGCAGCAACACCATGCCCCCTTAGCAATTGCGGCTTAAATAGCCAAATGCTTTTGCTCAGACCCTGTGCTTCATATTTTGGCTATGGGGTGATCCAACAACTACTTTCTCTACCACCGCTGGCTTGAGCACAGGCCTTGGTAGCAAGGAACCTTTGCCCTCCTCTGTGCATTTCTAAACGATGGGTCTACCACTCCTTTTCAAGCCTTTCGCCTGCAGCGCAGTTGTTATCCTCACTCTTGCCATCTCCTTTTCCAGCAGGTTGACTTTATGCCTACATTTTGCAAGTCCCCTTAAAGTACGTGCCTCTCTTTCTGGGGCAGTGTATAGTGACCATCAGAGCGAGAGAATCATAGAATCACTTGGGTTGGAAGAGACCTTCAAGATCATCGAGTCCAAGAGGTTGGATTGCTTTGTCGTTTTAAGCGTGAGGTTGGTTAGGGATCCCCCGTCTGAATGGGTTGTAGCACAGATGCCTTGATTGACAGCTAAAATGATCTTGGAAGCATCCTTTCTGTTTAGCAAACTTGTAAGTCAGTACATGCAGCTTCATTTTATTCATGTTTATGCCTCATAGAATCAAATGGAGAGAGACAGATTTTCTAATTAAAAGAGAGACAGTATGTTTATCCGTTGCCAGAATGTTAGATAAATGTGTTCTGGATGCAGTTAGTCTCTTATATCATCAGAATTTGATGAATCCTGGTTTTCATTAGCTATCTTGAGTGAGAGTAGATTATTGCACTTTTCCTGTAAGCGGCTTAATTTTATTGCTATATAACATTTCTTACTTAGCATAAAAAGTGAATAACTGAACAGCATTAAAAAAAACTGAGAGCTCTCATCAGTAGCTGCGGGGGAGTATTTTCGATCCTAACATGACAAAGATGCCATGTATATGAAATCATATGTAAACTTTCAGATTTTTTTCCATAAAGCAAACTTTCTTCTAACCACTAGCTTCAAGAGCCACTATACTTCTTAAGGGAAAAAAATCCTAAAGGCATAGTGATTTCGGAGACAGACAATGCACGACTTCTCTACTAATATAATGAGCCATTTACAAAAAACAAATCAACAGCTTGCTGTTCTGCAGCAAAAGGAGGCATAACATAACCTTTGTGATATTGATTTGCCGTTCTGGATCAGCCTAGAAGGGAAAATACCTCCTGCTAAAGCTGTTAAAAGTATCTGTCCCTGTCTTTAAAACTTGATCTAAGGTTACGGATGTCCCAGAAGTTTTCTAACTTGTAGCTAAACATTAAGCAAATAATTTACTTTGTGTGAAGTGTAATTATTAGCTAAAGAAAAACATCTGTAAATAGTTTCATCTGTTGAAATAGTTTTAGATGTGACCAAATAATTTAGGATGACTAATGACTAATTTTGGCTCTTATTTTTCTGCTTGTGGAATGCAAATGGCCAGGTCACAGCTTAATTTAATTTTGTTATTAGCAGCATCTGATGAAGTTAATGAATTATGTTAACTGCCCTGAGTTTGCTGATTTTTCTAAAGACAATTGAGGGGAAGAGTCACTCTGTGTGTTATCTGTAGATATCTCCTACTTGTTGCTATCAGAAACTGCATGCTGAGAGGGTGGAGTCTTTGATCTGGCCTGGTATGACTGTTCTCTATTCTTGTACGGCTGTGAACACTGCGCATTATATAGTGATTAGATATGTGTGCCAGCATTTCTGATTCAAATACTCATGCGTAAGATTTTACAGTTTTGTCTGCAGGAATTCTTCTGCATGGGACATTGAAAGTTGCATTTGTGAATTCTAGTAGTAAAATTAAATGCAGAGATTTTTCTTGCTTTACATTTCCTTTCTTTTAGTAGGCAGCTCCATAGATCCAGTACATACAGCAGAAGAACTACAGCTCTTAAGGAGGCTTTAACTGTAGGGCACCCCTTCCTCTTCTTCTATTTCTAAACATTGACCAAAAAAAAAGGATGTGACAGTTTACGCTTGTCTCAGTACGGTAATCCTCATGCCAAGTGAGCTGGGTCTGTGGATTTTCATGCTCAAAGAAAATCCATTTTCAGATGAGATAAATTTTTTTTGCTCTCCTTTTCAGGGAGTGTCTGCAAAGCTATTTAATAAGGTGTCCAATAGCAACTTGTCACCAGGGAGGAAAGATGAATAAGAAATATGTTTATCTTTAAAATATCTCAGCTCTTGGAAGAGCAGAATATGGAGATTCCACCTTTTAATGAGCAATCCCTTATATCCATGTGGATTTTACTGACGTTCCTAAAGCTCTCTCGCATTTAAAAAAAAAAAAGAAACAAAACAATAAAACCAAACCCAAACCATTTGCATGTATCCTTTTCCAAGGAATCTGTTTCAGAGTTGTCTATTTCTGTAGAAATAGGAGGAGGGAAAAAGAGTTATCGGTGGCTTTTGGACCAGACTTGCTGTTCGGATGGTATCAAATTCACAAAGTCTAATTTGAATTGATGTTGTCTGGTTAGGGGTGTGAAGAAATGCTGTCAATGACTCTTTTTTCCATGAGTCTCTTTTCTTTTTTCTTGTTGTTTTCTTCCTTTTTTTTTTTTTTTTTTTTTTTTTTTTTNTTTTTTTTTTTTTTTTTGTGTCTCTGTGTCAAACAAGTCCTCCAAGGGCCACACATTAACACATTACCCTGCTTAATCTCACAGTCCCATTACTGGGGCATGTGGAGTAAGGCACTGTGCCATATGTAAGCTTACAGATGAATATGTAGTGAAACTTCTTGACTGTAAATCACAGCTGAAGGAGGTTAAAAGACATTTTAAAGGCTGTAATTGTGGTGGTGATAAACAACAAGAACACTCAAATTATAGTCCGACTTCTGAAAAACTTTTTTTTTTTTTGGTGTCAATGAAAGGGAATTAGTGTGTGTCTGTCGTACTCACTTTGGTCTGTGACTTGTGTGCCTGAGAAAGTAATTGCGATAGTCAAAATACGCAAAAGAAATGCCTGACTTCCACTCCTAGTTTGGGTTCTGGCCCTGGACTTGTCACATTGGCTCGGACCCAGGGAGTGTGAGAGTAGTTATGCTGAGCATTGCTGCACTTGAATTTTAGGCAGCTGCTTCCAGGAGTGGAATTCACAAACCTCAGCCGGGTGCGGAAACTGCCTGTGCAGTGCATGGGGGAAAGTATGTATCCCAAAAGCTAACTGGGGGACACTTCAGACAGCCCACAAGAGATGCAGAAGACTCCAGCTGTGTAGTTTGCAACTACAGGAAATGTGGCCCTGGTGTAATATCTGCTTTTGGACCTATTTTCATTAAAGTCCCAGGATGCATTGCCCAAACAGCATCTCAGGCAGGTGGTCTGTGGGGGCCAATGCTGGGGAATCCTGTGGTTTGGTTTCTGATGCCAAAGAGGTTAATATCTCCTGCTGTGTGATGCAAATGAAATTACCTCCAGACAGAGAGCAGAGCCTCTCCTCAGGGAAGGAGGGCTACCACATAGTACTCCTGGTTATCCACTCAGAGTATTTCAGCTCCTAAAAGGACCAGCACTTCAGGAGGGCTTGTGGCTAAGCCCTTCTCTAGGGAGGGAGTTGACACGACTGTGAACACGCATCAGGCTGAGGATGACAGAGAATTCAGGATTGCAAGAGGTGAGGCCTCCAGCACTTCTGAACATTTTATTTTTTTAACAGGGAGATGTCTGTAGCTGCCATGTAGTTGTGTTTTAGGGGGTTTCAGTAAGTTGTAGCCCAAGGGCAGTAGATTTGCAGAGCAAAACAGTTGGTGCAGAGGAGCCAGCAGTCACACAGCAGGTGTTCAAGCAGTTTTCCTCTGGACTAGCACTAGTCTGGGTCTGTGTGCAGAGAATTCATTAGCAGCTGGAGACCATCAGATGCACACCTGGCCCTCACCTTTTGGGAAAAATTCACTGAAAGGCCATCATGTGTTTGTGTGGACATGCGCATGTGTTGTGACCAGTCCACAATGTGAACTATTCATTTCAAAGGTCATTCCTGGTCTGGACTGAAACATTGACGTTAATACAGAAGTAAAGTGTGCCCATCAGACTGTAGTCCTTAGGTAGGAGGTAAGACGGCTGCATGACTCCACCAGTGCATGAAGATGCTTATGGTACCCTAGGTCCTTGAGCATTTAAACTTCATATCTGGATTTCACACTCATATTGCTTAGCATATGTGTTATCTTCAGAGCTTTCCTAGGACCTAGTATTTACGTTCTTCACAGTTTTGTTCACTTATCTATAAAGTGTGCATGCAACAATATTCTCTGTTCTCTTCTCCAGGATCCCAGGACTTGTCTGGGAGGGATATCAAGATTATATAGAAGAACTTTTTTTTTTGTTTGTTTCCCCCCTGCCCCCATCTCTCCCCCTCAGAAAAATACTAGGCTTAGAGTTGTTATGCTTTTGTTAAGGTTCAATATAGGATACGAGCATCCTTCCAGCAAGAAAATCTGAACCACTGGTGTAACCAAACGGTTTTCAACTGTGCAGTTTCTCTTGTGGCAGATTGCCAGCAAGTGATGACATTGGGTTGGCATGGTACTACTGGCTCTGGCCTTTTCCAAGACCTGACTGCATGCTGGGAATCCTGTTTCTTTGCTGAGAACTCAACAATTAGGAGCGCATATCCTGCTTCACTCCAACAGCTCAAAAAAGAATGAAGGAACACTGCCAATATTTCTTCCATCACAGATTCATTCTCCTGCACTGCAAACCAAAGGTTTAAATCTAATTCCTACACAGCTAAAGCAGAAAAATCTTAAACCAGCAATTCAGGAAAGTAGGGGACCATGAACTCCATTTTCTTGTTACTGCAAAGAGCACTGAAGGCAATTGCTCTGTACTGTACTGTTTATAAATGTAGGAGGAGGAAGCCGTCTATTCCCTCATCCCCAGGTCTCCTGCAGTACATTCCCCCCTGTGGTTACCTACCTGAATGGGATTTAAACTCTATGACTTTATCAAGCCAAAGTCTTCACCTCCACTGTGCAAGGCTTCCTCTACCTAGACGTACTCAGGCTCCAACATCGTGACCCATCTGCTGCCCTCTACTGCAGTAGCTGCTGCTTACCAGCCCTGTGCTCCCTTGCTCCTGATTCAATGTCTGGATTAGGAAGTGTGGGGTCAACATTGGCTAGCTGAGATGCTATGCACTATGGCTCAAGTAGACTCCCCATAGGTAGCTACCTACGAACTGCCTGGCTGGAAGCAAGCAGCTGAGCTGTGAAGGTAAGTGTTTGAAGACAAATACCTCTCATAACAGCAACAGCTGTCATTTAAGTAAGCATCTCCAAGCAGTCAGAATTAAGAGCTGTCACTATTACTTCCTATCCCTCTGAAATCCTGTATGCACCAGTCTGTCCATCACACATTAATCAAACATAGCTAGGGTAGAGTTGTGTGACACCTCTAAAGCAGTGAATTTAAATAAATACAAGGGATGATGAAAGAACAAAGGAAAAAAAATCATAAATTTTTCAGAGTTTGAGTTATCATTAATTTGAAGTAGACCCAGTCCTCCTTTATAATTTAAATAATTGCTTAATTTAGGGATTTTAAGTTGGCCCTCCTTAATTTCCCTTCAGCTCCCCTGGCTTAGAATCTAAGAGGTAATTGCGTCACTCATATGAGGAAGACGCAACTGCAGACACTTTATCCTATGAACACATGTGCAGATACCTCCTCCCCTCATGTTCATTTTGGCTCTGATAAGGTAAAAAGCTTGGCACAAGGATTGTGCTTTTTGATGGGGTGGATGTCAATATCTTTCTCAGAAGCTGACATGTGCACTGTTCTGTGGATGATTGCTCATGAGCTGCTGCAAAACTCAGTTGGTCTGCGCTCTGAGCAAATAATTCCTTTTATTTGGCAGACTTTAAAAAAGAGAGAGAGAAAGAGCGAGAGGGGGAAATAGAGGCCATCAGACTGTTCCCAAACAAGAACATCCAGAATGGTAACGAAAAATGTTGCTGCTGTGTTACACAACCATTAGAATCGCTTACCATCAAAGGTCAAAAGCATTAACCACATGTTGGCAACATTTATAAATAGAGTCTCTATGGAACTTTACCTAAAGTGGAATGGATAAAACACTTTGACTCAGGAAGACCAATTAGAACCAGTAGGATCTTTTAATTTAATAGCTGCATTAGGCAAGATGCATGAATGTTAGTACAGGCAGACGCAGAAAACTAGACAGTTTCACTGCTTATGGAGTCTAAAATAGAATACAGTTTCAACTTGACTCACAGAAGGCCACAGTACAGCTGGCCCTGCTGTGGCTATGTAAGAGTAGGAAGGCATAGAAAGTTTTTTTTTTCTAGCCTTAGTAGGGCCATATGACAAGTAATGCACTTCTTGCCATCATTAATGTGTGGAGGCGTGCTCTATCTCCAGGGATAAAGTGACCCTAAAAGTGACTGGGAGCTTAGACCCTCTGCAGAAATGGCAGCCATCAGTGGAGTCCAGACTGCATTCTCCCAGGAGCTCAGGATGCAGGTGTTTCTAATGTACCATTTGTAATATTTACCACCGCACACTGGTTAAAGAGGTTTGCCAAATAGTCAAAAACTAGGAAATGCTAGAATTAAGTGTGCTTTGGGCATTTTAATTTGTTCCACCTTGTCCCTGCCTGGCACGTGTTAATTATATGCGTATATGCAGTCTTTTTCACAAGCGCATAGGATGGTCTGGGCTTGAACTGGCTGTTGCCTAGTGCGAAGAGGCTAGCACGTGAAAACTTCACTGGGATTAATCGTTTTTGAATCCAGATAGTGCAAGTCTCTCTCAACTGTCCAGACTGATTTGCTGCCATGGGAGCAGAGCTGACACCTCTTTCAGGAAATCAGATGCTGGTATCTCCTTATTCAGAGCAGGCAGGAGGTGAATGGCTCAGTTTGGTGCTAGGAGGACCATCTGCTGGTTTACCTGGTTATCAGGTGGAAGCTCTGCTCTGTCTCTATAAAAGCATTGTAACTTTGGCTGCAGTTTCTTCATTGTGGAGAGGAAAAGTACTATGGCTTTGTGCTCCTAAATGTTCCTATCCTCAGTTCTCGTCCTTAACATTTTTGTAGAGAAACCCTGTAATGAAGATACACAGTCATTCCTGGTTCTGCATTCTCCCCACCACTATTAAATGCTGAAGGGGCAGGAGGAAGCTACTTAGAAAGTCATGCTTGGATGCACTGGAGATTTTTGGCAGTGTGTAGAACAAGAAATATGCCCTAAACACAAAGATATAAATTGTAGCAATTCAAATACTTTGAGTCAGATACTTTTAAAAACCAAGAAACTGGTTCAGAAATCATTCTTTCTCTACCTTTTCAGGTTTGGAGGAAGCTGTGGGTTCCGCTTTTCAAGTCTTTTGCTGGGCAGAAGGTGAATTCCTTAGTAAGGCATCGCTGAGATCCTGTGCATGTGGGCATTAAACATGTCCTAGTAGTGGACAGTTTGAGATTTTCATTTTTTTCCCCCTTGGTTCCTCTAATTCTGGTAACATGGGTCAGCTCAGTAAAAAGGATCAGAAATCAGGAGATGATAGTGGAATGCAGACATTGACTTGATGTCAGCAGTTGATTTGCCTTAATTTGCTTAAACATGCCTCTTCTTCATAAGCAATTGCAAATAGAATTTAAAAATAATCCTAATCATGCGTGAGCATAGTGATTACCTCTTGATTATCAGAGAGGAAACACAGTGGGTTATCAGGTGCAATACCTTTCAAGCTTATTCATGAAGCAGGTGTTTTCTAGCCTATTTGTATACATGCCAGCATCTCTTCTTAGGGTCTTCATTTTGATTTACTTATAGCCATCAGGTGTCTCTCTACTGTCTTCTTTTCTATCCTTCACTTTCTCCCTCCCTGCTCCCACCTCAAAACCAAGGACGAGTCCCTGCAGCAGCACTTTATAGACTGTAGGTTCTATTTCTCACCTTTTAAGATATGTGTGGGACTCAAAGCTATGGCTGTGCTGGACAGCATGTTCATATGAAGTCTACTTGCTGGTAGTGCACCCTCTTAGTTTTACCTCTTTTTACTGTGTTCCCCTAATGCTAGGTAACCTTATCAATGAAATAAAGGCAAGAGTTAATGTTTGTAGAAACAAAAATTACAGGTAAATAAATACATGCTCTTTTAAGCAACAATGTGGTCTCTTAATAATCCCAATAGAACCTTGTATACAATACAGTCTTTCAGATGATGAAAGATCTTGAGAGCTGGTGATCAGTTTGTGAAAATGTACCTGAAACTTTCAAATCTACTTCAGCTCAGGATAGCTTTTCTGTATTTTTTCTTCTACTTTGTATGATATTCCATTCTGTGGCTTTGATGGATGGTGTTCCTGCTATTCAGAATGTTTTCTGTGTTTCACTATCCTTCCTTTCTAGTCACCTTTCCCTTGTACTTTAACTTAATTTCTCTCAACTCCTTTCCACCCAGATGGCCTAATCCATTTTTTGGTATTATTAAAACTACCTCAGATTTATAGTATTTTGCTTTTCTCACAATAATATAGAAGAATAAGTTCCCCTTCTCTTGTACTTCCTCTCTCCTTTGAGGACTCCTGAGTCATTGCAATGCCATAGTCTTGCAGCTAAATTATGCTTAATGCACATTCATTCATCTGTTTTGATGCAATTGCAAAATTAAAATAGACAGGATGCAACCGCTTGTCCCTGTTTGTTTTTTCAGCTGAAGGTTATAGACAGACTTTAAACATAGATTATAGAGTACAGCCTAAAGCCAGTGCTTGTAAGTATGTAAGCCATTTTAAGAAGGATAATCAGTCCTGAGAATTTCTGCTTTAATTACTTTTTAGCCCAAGCTTTCAAAACAGCTAATTATTTTGGCTGTCAGACTTGAGAAACCTAAGAAGACTGTGATTTTCTGGAAAACGTGAATCACCTCTGTTCTGAAAATAAGGCTTGTTTACATGTGTCCTAAGGCAGGTATTTAAAAAATTGAATTGGTATTTGGATCACCAGTCACTTTTAAAAAATCTGGCCCACTACAGCATCCTTATTCTAATTTCAGAAGCAACTCACTAAGAGTTACTTGGTTGCTTACATAGCTAAGACAGGCAACAAAATATTCAACCCAAACTGATGAGCCCAAACTTGTCTCCTAAACAACTTGGAGAATGAATTATGTAGTGACATAATCTTCTAAATTACATCTATTATGATATAATAATGCAACATGCCAGAAGGAGCATGAAACTCTCATAAAGGCTCTTAATTTAAATTTGGTTTGAATTGGCAAAACACACACAAAAACAACATACTCAATTTAACGCATTTAAACAATGTCAGCATTTAATTAGAATATGAGGATAAAGTGATGGGATGTCACAGTCCAGATTTCCATGAAATTTTACTATTCTAAGGGCAAGAACTTATAGCACTCTGTACATAAAATAAGGTACTAAATTTAAAATATAACCCCATGAATATTAGCATAATTAAAACGCCAAACTTTAAAATGCAATTATCAAGTAATAGAAATGCTATGCATCTGTAATGCTAGAATTTCCTTAAAGCACATTAAAGACATGCAACACTCAGCAGATTCCTAACTACTACTTAATTACCCTTGACACTTATTGCTGCAGAGATGCAGAGTACGGGAAAGATACACATTTGCCTAACCAAAGGAAGCATTAAGAGATGTTCTTTTGTACTTCTAGTACAGATAGACTTTTAAGATCTACTGTATATTTTGCTCAGTGAGCAACTAATGAAATCATCTGTAAATCTAAATTTCAAAACTGTCATTTGAATACTTCAGTTAGCATCAAGTGCACCCAGTTGTGTGAATCTCTGTTGCTCTTGTACAAAGTTCAGTGGTGCAAGAGTTTCAGAGTGCTCCTAAAAGCTCCTTTGTCTTTGTAGTCACCGACCTGTTACCTTTCAAAAGAAAGGCTTACCCTTAATACGTTTGTCCTTTTGACAGGGTCTCTTTTATAATCAATTTTGCAATTCTGAAGAAGATAGTTAAGGTTTCTGGAACACTTTAGTCCCTTTCATGTAACTGTTGTTGGGCTTCGAGTTTATTTAGAGCCTGACTCGTTTTCTCTTCCATAAAGATTTAAAAGCAATTGCTTGTTTAAGACTCGAGATTTTTTTTTATTTTCTCTCTGAGTTCAGTGAAAACAAATGCAAATTTGATGCTTTGCTTCTATAGCCTGTAGGACTAGCAAAAGCTACCTAAGCTAAGCGCAGTTAAAGGTGTCTCTCTGGTCTGAGATACTTTCCGTTGTCAAATACTTATTTCACAGAACGGCTGTGCCACACTGCCCTGGAGGGGGCAGGGGAAGAAAGGGTGTCCTGAACAACTGCATCTGCAAGTATTTAATGCAGTGCCTTCCCCCTTTCATCTTCTTGGACAGTTTATAGCCTACCTGTGGAGAGCTTGCTTGAGTGTGCCTGGTAGTGTTATATTACCTGGTCAGGAGAATTGGGATGTATGAGTCTCATACGCTGCACAGGGATCATCCTGGTTGAATTCATGTGTGAGCTTTCAGGGTTCTCTGGTGATGGCAGCTGAGTCTTGTCTTTAGGAAAGCCTTTTAGCAATCACTGAAGACATAACTTGGTTTCAGATTCTCTTATTCTCAGTTTGGATGTCTTCACATCTGTGCTGTTTTTAAGGGAAACAAGGCCAATCTTGTATGATTAGGAAAAGATTATAAACTCTGTATTCCAGGAAGATTAGAGAGACATAAAAAAGAATACAAAAAAAAAAAAAAAAAAAAAAAAGAAAAAGTAAAAGAATTAAAGAAAACCTTTGCAAAGGAACAACATACCAGAAACAATAATAGAGGAATATTTCTGAGGGGAAATACTTTTTTGAAGAAGAGGATAACAGCATCTGGGGAATAGGATTTACCACAAAACATAACTCCCTGGGAACACTTCTTAAACTAGCTATGTCTCTCTTCTGTACTGTCTCCATTTTGAATAGAGACAGGCAAGAGTAGGAGACTGACTTATTTCCTTCAGCACAAGCCCAGAGACTCTCTGAGTTGTGTTGGTCTCAGCCCATGGAGTACTTTCTGTGCTCTGAGGGAAGACACGAGGCATTGCTTTTAAGAGATGGGGGCTTATGTCTTGGTGCTGGAATTTTTTCTTTTATCACAAATCCTGTGGAGAATAAGTGTTGAAAAGCTTACACAGGTCCAAAAAGTAGCGACAATATTAATGGCTCAGAGCCTGCAACAAGCATGCCATTTCAGCGTAGGCACCCAGAACTGGCATGGTGAATAAGAGTGGAAGAAAACATTCTCCAAAGAGCAGTTGGTCAGGAGTTCATTTCATTTTCCTCTACATTCCCTAAACTGATGAACACAATTAACAGCTGCTTCACTGGAAAGGGTTTTCACTCAGTTAAGTCCTTCATCTCAGACTTGGACTCATTCAATAATTATTTTTGCATGCTGACTTTCACGTTGTTGACCATTATTCCCATCCTTGTACTGAAGTGACAAAGGAATTATACTACAGTCAAGTCATTGTTTTTTACTCTTTCCTTGACATACACCACTTTTCTTACAAGTGTAGTAATTCCCCTGCCATGCTGTTGTGGGTTGACCCTGGCTAGATGCCGGATGCCCACCAAAGACAGTCTACCGCTCCTCCTCCTCAGCTGGACAGGGGAGAGAAAATATAACAAAAGGCTCATGGCTCAACATACGGACAGGGCGAGATCACTCACCAATTACTGTCATGGGCAAAATCAGCTCAACTTGGGAAATTAATTTAATTTATTGCCAATCAGATCAGTAGGGTAATGAGAAATAAACCCAAATCTTAAAAGACCTTCCCCTCCACCCCTCCCTTATTCCTGGGCTCAGCTTCACTCCCAAATTCTCTACCTCCTCTCCGGGAGAATGGCGGTTGTGGTCAATTCATCACACATTGTCTCTGCCACTCCTCTTCCTCAGGGGCAGGACCCCTCAGCAGCTTCTCCTGCTCCTGTGTGGGGTCCTTCCCATGGGAGACAATCCTCCATGAACCTTCTCAACTTGGGTCCTTCCCACGGGCTGCAGTTTTTCATGAACTGCTCCAATGTGAGTCCCCTACAGGGTCACAAGTTCTGCCAGCAAACCTCCTCCAGTGTGGGCTCCTTTCTCCATGGGGTCATGGGTGCTGCCAGGAACCTTCTCCAGCATGGTCTTCCCATGGGGTCACAGTCTTCTTTGGGCACTCACCTGCTTCAGCTTGGGGTCCTCCATGGGCTGCAGGGGGACAGCCTGCCTCACCATGGTCTTCACTATGGGCTGCAGGGGAATCTCTGCTCCAGCACCTGGAGCACATCCTCCCCCTCCTTCACTGCTCTTGGTGTCTGCAAAGTTGTTTCTGTCATGTGTTCTCACTCCCCTCTTTAGCTGTAGTTGTACAAGCTTTTTTTACCCCCCTTCTGTTATCATAGAGGTGCTACCATCAATGTTGATGGGTTCAGCCTTAGTCAGTGGCGGGTCCATCTTGGAGCCTGCTGGCATTGGCTCTATTGGACGTGGGAGAAACTTCTATCAGCTTCTCACAGAAGCCACCCCTGTGGCCCTTCTGCTACCAAAACCTTGCCACACAAACACATGCTGACTTGCGTACTGTGTATTTCTTAGGACAATATATGTATCTGATCAAATACATCAGCCAGGTAAGCCAGATGGCACATCTACTGCTGTTCAGAAAATAGATTCTAGCTTGAATTAAATACTAGAAAAGCAAATCTCCATTATTTAAAAGAGCAGTAAGATTGCCATAGATACTTATTTCCTATTGGTATGGGATGAATAAAGCATTGAAGTGGAAGTCAGAGATCTATCAAATCGCTTGTTGACAACTTGGATTGTTTCTCCTTGTGCTTCTTAGCTGTGTGCCCACTTCTGTGCTGTGCCACCTCTGTGGAGGAAAAACCATTTCTGTGCTTGTTTGTACAACCTCTGTTTTGCTTGGAGTCTCCAGGTAACTTAGAATATGCCTCATTTGAAAACAAAGCTGTGGAGCAGTGCAGCTCCCACTTATTTCCTTCAAAATTCCACAGGAGTAAATAGTTTCACCTGACAGCAAGTGCAGTACTGCATTTTGGATTAAGATCATGAGCAGTTCCTGTAGTCACATCATGTGGCCTCAGGGGGTATTTCCTTGGGAACTACTGGTCTGAGCCTTCTGAAGCAAAAAATACATCAGTTCAGCCTCTGGGCTGAAAGTCAGCAAAAGTGAATGTAAATTAGTCCAGTCAAAACGGGCTAACTAAATGCGGTGATATCAAGGTTGGTAAATAACTGACACGTGGATAAAAATTGAGTGAGTGCTGGGCATTCACTTAAATAGCAACCAGAGTCATGAAAGCTTAAGCTATTCTGTCCATCATCCCTTCTTCATCTCCAGAAAGCAACAGTGTTTCTGGAGAGTGCCAAAGGACAGTGAGCTCTTACATCAGAAATACGGCACTACCAGGGACAACATGCTCCTCTTGAACCATGTCCTTATTGCACTGGACAGCTGAGGGACCGATGTGTCACCACCATCTCTATTGGCTTCAACAAAATCCTAGTCAGTGCCAAACTATGAAACCTGAAATCCTGCTCTCACTTTGCACTATTTTTTTTTTTCAATTTCCCAGTGTATTGTGTATTTCTTCCCTTCTCTCCCTCTCCTTTTGCTTTTATTTGAGAGTGGCCGTTGGTAGCTAGGATTGTTTTGTAGCATGTCAGAGAGCCCATGATCACAAAGGCTGCTCAAGCAAAGTTTTAAATAGCCTGACTTGTAGAGGTTTGTCAGATCTAAGTACGAAAGGCAAAACCTTGTGCTGGGGACTTGCCACTCTCTGATCGCAAGTGAGAGACAGCCTCAGAAACAGGAGCTGCGTTTTTATTTTCTGCCCTTTTCAACCTTGTTCTGTCTTTGAGGAAAAAGGACCAAGCTGCAACAGAAACAGCAGTAGCAACAATAATTCCAGCTCATTTCAGCATCTGTTTTTCTTTGCCGTCAAAAGGCCTGTTGTTTCCCTTGTTAGCACCCTCTGATAGATTTGCCAAACAGCATGCTTTGTGTGTTAAAACTCCAGTGGCAAAAGACAAAGGAATTAAGAAAGGCTGATAAAAAATGGAAAATCTTATTTAATTCTGTAACTTCCATGTGCTTTCTGTGCTTTTCTTTTTTGTCCTGCCCTTGTAATACTCAGTTACAGAAATTATTATTCCATGATTATTTTCCATTTAATTAAATTAAAGGAGGATAAAGTCTTTGCTCTTGTGTCATGGTTTGGGCTGGATTGGCCCAAGCAAGCTGAACAACGACTATTCCCTCTCTCCTGCTGAGCAGGAGAGAGAGAAAAAGCAAGACTAGTTTAGTAAGAACTAAACTACTTTGATGAAATATGAAGAATAAAATAATAAAAAGAAAATAAGGAAATATATGCAAAACCGTATCAAGCTCCCAGGATGACAATCACATCACTGGCAGGCACTGTGAAAGTCCCAGACTGGACCCAGCGATGGATGGGAACTGGATTCTGGATTTGGATTCAGGAACACACAGATCGGGATCAAAGGCAGATGAACAGACAGAGTCCTCCGCAGACGTTGGCCATTGAAGAAAGAGGGCTGACCCTTTGGTCCCTCAGCTTTTATACTGAACATGATGCAAGTGGGATGGAATACCCTGTTTGGTCAGGTTTGGATCACTTGTCCTGTCTGCTCCTCCTCACAGGTGGGACCCCTCTATGCTTTTCTGTTTCCAACCCTCCAATGGGCCAAATACCAAAGTTGTCTGGCCTTGGGTGTTATAAGGATAAACAAGAAGCTCCATGCATACCGTGTCTTGGCATCAGCTATAAACATGGGTCTTATCACTCGGGGAGAGAGCAGTTTTCTGCAAAACCTGCTGTTAATTTCAGCAGTTAGAAGAGGCCTAGTTAGAAAGTAGAGTTACTGAACAAAACTGGTCCTGTTTTACTTCAAACCAGGACATCTTGGAACCACAGATCAATCGAAGAATTTAGTATTGTCTAAAACCAAGACCACACAAACACTTTTAACCATCTTCTATAGGTTATTTCTTGCCTATTCCTATAGCCAAACACAGCAAAGCAGAGGTTAGATGCAGGTCTCATAAAAAAGTTTCTCCAACATAGCGCTGGACAAATGGTAGATAATAAGCTTGTATATTTGCTACAGAAACTCAGCCCACCTTCCTTCAGCAGGATTGTCATTACAGGCAATACAAAAATAAAAAATACAGCTCTATTTGGCCTTTGGCAGGAGTTTGAGGAGGGACAGGTAATTTTGGGGACACTAAATCACACAAAGCATTTCATAATTTTTAGACTCCATCTCATGGTATGAGGCTAGATCCATCAAGGCTTCTATATGTATTTAAAAAGAGATTAAAATGTCCTTAAGCCCATGGGAAAGAAACAAAAGGGAGACTGTGTGATTTATAACCACTGTGAGTTTTATGATAAACCTGGTTCAGTGGGAGGTGTCCCTGCCCATGTCAGGGGGGTTAGAACTAGATGATCTTTAAGGTCCCTTCCAACATAAACCATTCTATGATTCTATGATGAGGTGAATTGGGCCAAAAGTATCATTCATTGTATGCTTGAAGAGTTCTGACACTGTGGAGCTCACCTGGCTGTGGCCTTTAGGTGTGTCTCTAGCTACAGCAACAGCACCTGCCTTTGAGGTACAACTTTCCAGGGAATGGGTTGTTATCTTGTGACTGTCTTATCAAATGTAGGAAGAGGCTTTCCTCAGAAGCTGAAAGGGCTTGTTCTTATGGACCTTTCAGCCCATTCAAGAATGACAGTGAGCTCATCCTTTCAGCAAGGCTCTTTATGCAAATTATATAGCAAGTTTAATTTGCATATATGGAGCAATTTGCACAGAATAGCAAAATATTTTTAGCATTGTTCTGAGCACTAGGGTTGCATATGGAGCTGAGCAGAATTTGTTGCATGTCTTTGCAGTACATATTTGAAAATGTCACTGTTGTTGGTGATTAGGGTAAGGGATGCTAAAGATACATGTCTTCCTCAGAGACAGAGGATTCCTTTGGGATTTGGGGGAATAAGTGAGCTGTCAATATATACTGAACATATGAATTCATGAGGGATGCTAGTCAGATCAGGGAAAACACAAATCTAGTGGAAGATGGGGTAGCAAAATATCCCTGAAATAATTTAAGAACCAAATATAACATAAAAATGTTATAGGCCGCTTTCTGAATGAAAATTATCAAAACCAGTAACAAGTAGGTGTGTGAAGCTGTTTTCTCTCCATATGAAATGTTTCCAGTGCTACAATACTGGGGACAGTTTTAGTACACATATTTTGAAAAGGCTGTTGAGAAGCCAGAGGGAATATGGAAAAAGCCAACAAAATAATTTGAACGCTAGACAAAAATTTCTTTGTTTAGTTTCCCCAGGAAAGCCAACTGCATCGTGATGTGATTACAGTACCTGAAAGCCATATGAGAAAAAATGCCTTCAAGTGGGAGGTAAAGAACATCCAGACAGAAACACACCATTGCAAGCAGCATAACAGAGACTCCATACATCCTGGTAAATGGATGTTTTTGGGGGGATGTGGATTCAAAACATATCTTAATCTTAAAAGCCTAGAGGGCGTGAACACATAAACTAGAAAACAACTTCATTGAAGATCAATATCATTAGACATCATGCAGATCAAAATGTTGAACAGTGTGTTCATGGTCCAGAGGCACAATTACCCATTACCATCAAGTCCATCACCCTCTAAATGCTTTTTTTTTCTTTTCTTCCTCTTTTAAAGAAGCAGACATTAAAGAATGGCAACAGGGTCTTCTAAATGGGATCTGCATACAAGCTTAAAATTATAATTTTTGAAGCGATGATGACTACCTTTCGGACATCGTATCTTAACTTTAAACAGTGACTACCTGAATTTTTAAAAGAACTTAATTCTGAGTCTGAAGAAAAAAAAAACCAAATCAACATAGAATTTGTTGCCTTTTTTATATTTTTTTTTTTTGGTCAATGCTGGGAATTATTATGACTATCGAGTGACATCTAGTGGATATGATGCTGCATACCAACATCTCAAAGGCAAAATCCTGAAATAAGTCAGCCTTGTAGTGCTGGTAAAGTGTTCACATAATTAAAATAGTTTACATTGTAGCAACATGTTGGAAACAAGCCAGGGAAATATAATCTAACTCTTCAGGAAAACTGAAACTTTAGCAAATCTAAATGTGTTAGATTTCTCTTTTTTAGATCCCTCTAATTCTCATGTAAAAAAATTGCTTCTTACAGCGCGTTTTGAATCACTTATTGTACTTCATATAATCTACATTTGAATTTATGTACATATTCTCTTTACCAGCCTGTTCAATGTGAAACACAATCTATCACATAGTAGCGCTCATATGCTGAAAAGGGGCTTCTGATGTGTTTTGGACGGATGTTTTTCCTTTTTAACTCCACTAATTTTTCACAATTCAATATGAACTTATCCTTGAGGCTTATTGGCTACAGTAAGTCTGGAGCTGACATTCCAGGTTGCTTTACAGTGGGTTGATGACAGAAAAATTGTAGTTTTTAAGAAGAGACTGTTGAAGAAGAGTACCAGAAATGTTTGCTTGGCTTAATTCTCTTTTTGGTAAAACATTTCTGGGAAGACCACATTTCAGAAATTGAGATACAAAGACTTCCATTTTTGAAGCTGAAGGAAAAACCTGTCAAAAGAAAGCTTTTATATCCTAAGGGCATAATTCATCAGGCACCTTACCACTTGGTTACCTTTACTGATCAATAAGCATGTAATTATCAACTCTGGATTTTTCTCCTTAGAAACCCTCACAGGGCTCTGTGGCACCTTTTAAACTCCCATTTATTAATTTTTATATTACCCAAGTTTTTAAATGTAAATTACATTTTTTCATATTTATCATACGTAATTTAAACAAGTCTCTGGATATGACAAAACACTGCTGTTCCATTGATAGGCTAAATCCAAAAGTCACTAAGATGGGATTTAAGGGGGAAGTGGTAGAGAGTAATGTGATTTGATTACTCCTGGATTATTATAGACAAATATAAATTATATGTATTCAGAATATTGAGATGAATCATTTAATCTATTGTATCTATTCTACAGATAGGATAAATGAAATCTAGATTAGATGGATATGGCCAGTAAAGAATACACTAAACATAGAGAATAGAGGGCAGTGTGGTCAGTGATTTTATACTAATTTTTGTATTAGAGACTGTTTTTTTATTAATAAATTAGATTTTAGAGATGTGCTGCTTTGGCATATCTGTTATTTTGAGGACTGGCATACCATAACTCCATCCGCACCCACTAGCTGATCTTCCCCCACCTCCCAAATCCAGTAAGATGTTGGCTGCACAGACCGCAGATATTCCAACATACGCCCCTACCGGAGATGCTGCTCCGTGTCCTCCACCCTCCCATCTTTACCTGCAATCTCACGTTCTCTCGGTGCAGTCAGAGGGGGGAAGCTGGAGCTGCAGCAGTTGCTGCTCCTGCCCAAAGCAGAGCCAGAATTGTTCAGTCCTGTGGCAGGTGGTTTGCAAAGCTGCAGCCATCTGGTAGCAAAATTTCAAATAACTGTTCACAAGCCACTGCACATTCCTACCAATGAGAATGTCAGAGTGCAGCAGTGCTTCATCCATAATGGCTTATTAACTCTGGGAAATCAATACCAGATATCCATAAGAGGTGGAGGAGTGTACCATAGGCTGCAAGGAAGGATTTAGAAGTTGTCCAGATTTTAACTCTCTTCCCCTCTTGTTCCCCACCCCCCTTCCGAGCTGGAATGCAGTGACACTTTATCTTTAAAAGGGATTTTATTTCATTTATTCTTGTCTTCCCATAAAAGCTCCACTGTATTTGCACGCAGATATACCACTTCACAATAACTGCTTGTCTTTCTGTGACATCTTGTACTTGTGTGTAGGCTGGGGCTAAGCTGCTATTTTAGAAGAAATGACATTTTAAAGATACAAGACTGCTTTCCCTCTCGTTGTGTATTATGTTCAGGTTCACTAAATAAATTAACCAGATAGCCAAATCTCTATAAAAGCTGTGTGTTGCAGTTAAACTAATACCACCAATGCTGAATTTACTTTTGTAACACATGATCAAAGTTAAAAAATAATAAAGTAAAAAAAAAATAAATCCTGATTCAGTGGATCTTGGTTGTAAGTCCAAGTTTTCTTTCCACAAATGTTTTCAGTGTCAAGTTATAAGGAGGATTTATGACCAAAAGTGAGCTGCTTCCTTGTTGGGAGATAAATTAGTTACACCTATTTTATTCAAAATACATACCAAAATCATATTCCAGTGCAGCCGACTCTTAAAATTTTATCTTCCATTTTGTGATGCCTTGTGTTTATATTCAACCCGCTTGTAAAGACAACATTTTCTCAGGCTTTTCTAATTTTTTTCAAGAGGAAATTTGTGACCATTTCAGAGGCAAGCTTGAAAAACCTGTGGGTCTCCTGCGAAAGCACGCCAGCAAGCAAGACCCAAACGTCTGAGCCAGCCTGAGGATAGCTGGTCACACGGCATACGCGGCTCATGAGTTAGGGGGTGCTTTGCCTGACACCACCGAAAATTAGCGGAGACCCGAGGCTGCCGCAGGAGCTCCCCCCCATCCTCCCGCCCCCCCTCCAAGGACGGCGGGTTGACACTTCGTGCTGTTGCGCTGCTGGAGCCGGGCGGCAGAGGGCTGTGCGGCAGCCCCGGCGCCAAGGACCCGCTTCCCATCCTTCTGGATGCAGCTTGCTGCTGCTGTGGCTGAAATGTTCTTGCAGCCTTTTAGTGAAATAAACTCGGGAGAATTAATTTACCCTTTTGACTCAGCTATCCAATATATGCCTCTCAGACTCCTGAGCATTACGTGCAGTTTCCTTCTCTTTCTCTCTTTTTTTTTCTTTTTATTTTTTTTATCTAAGCCCTCAGCACTGATCTGGAAGCTGGCACGTGTCTGGAGACGTTTCTACAGATGTGCTTGGAGTTTGTCGAGCCCTACAGGGGAGGTGGGAACCGATACCCCTGCCTTGCAGAGCTGGGGGCAAGCTGTGACCTACAGGACTGTTGGCTTGTGGGTTTCAAATCGGTGCTGCTCCTGAGTTCAGATCACTGCTCTGCTGCAAGCAGAGCTATTGCACACAAGCAGGGTGGCCTCCGCTTGAACAGTAGGGCCTTATTCAGGAATAACAAAAAATGGTAATAAGATTGCTTCTGCCACAAGCCAAGGCAGCTGGATACTAACAACTTCTTCTGAGCCTCACAACCCAAGAATGTGGAACTTGATATAAGCTGCGAAATGCGGCTGAAAGGCAAGGTACATTAGCTTAGGGCTTGGAGCCATGTTTATGTGGCTTGCGGACTGGAGCTGATTCACACCTGGAGAACAGGGAGTGTGCAGCACTGTTTAGACCTGTCATTGGTCTGAAGATATCTCTTTGTTGCTCTGATCAAGTGTACGCTACCAAATTAGCAGTATTCAGTTCCAGAAACAGCCCAGGGAAAAAAAGCGGAGCTCCAAACCTGAATGAGGTTTGCTGGAGGGTTGGGATTTTTTGCTGTTGTTGCTATTTTAATAGCCAATCTGGACGCTGACTGTATTTTTTTTAACATCTTTGTTTATCAAATTGGACTAACCTGGACCACAAAGCCCGGGAACAACTCCTGATAACTTTTCCTCCTGCCCCATGGAAATACAGGTATGCTGTAGCCCTCAGAAAGAAAAGGTGAGAGAAGTCCTGTTTAATGGAAATCTTGTAGAAAAAGATTCTTTTTTATCAGTTTTCTGAATGTGATGTTGTTAACTTTGCAGATACTCGAAATTTAAAAAGTTCAGGCATCTGTATTTATTTATTTATTTATTTTAGGGATCAATATCTCATCTACTTCAAATACTGTTAGACTCATACTTGCCAAAAAAGTTTCCACTTGAAATCTATTTTTTCTCTGCATGTACATAAAGAGTTTCTACTTTCAGTTATTTAGCTATTGATGATTCAGGGTAAAAGTAAAAAAAAATGGATTTTTTTTTTTACCACTACTAAGCCTGCAACACCTGTGGTTTTAAGTGTTGTCTCAGACAATGTACTTGAAACATTAGTTGGATACTCAGTCAGACAGTGTAACTTTGTGAAGGTAAAAGACTCAATGTCACAAGCTCCTGTTTTCAGAATGGGAATAACTGACATCTTTCTTTTCGTGTTGAACATAATTTAGGAAATAAAAACAGGTGAGGTATAAGGTATAAAATAATTCCTTTTTTTTTTTTTTTTTTCCTGTCAGGAAGCTCTGATTGTGAAAATTATCCCTTGCAGGAGAATTCATCATGCTGTGCCAGATCCCTAGCCAGACAGTCATCAAGACATTGGTCATCCATTTCTGTTTCAGCAAACTTACTTTTGCTGGAAATGTCTTGTTAACAGCAACTGTGCTAAAGCACAGAAACACCGTGGCATCGCTTTGCAGTGCATTGCTGTGCTTTGCTTTGCTGATACCCAGCCACATACAAAAAGACACCCATTGAGAAAAATGTTTCGCACCAAAAATGCACCGGGGTAGATGATGCGGTGCTGAGATTGTGTTGCAGTGCTGCTTTCTTTATTAGCATCATCTTGACCCACACCTTTGACTCCAACAAATCACCTGAAGGAAGGGGCCACTCTTGAAAAGTAGAAAACCTGACTAATCCACTCTTTGAGGGGCCACAGAAGGTCAAAACCCTCCTCCCTTTCACCCTCAGTGACCGGGGTAAGTCCGCTTTTGTACAGGATGGAGAGTTCTTGCAGAAGTTTGTTACCAAAAGTAAAGTGAAAGCCATACTATTCACCAACATGAGGGAATATTAAAATGCATAAATACAATTCTCCTTGTGAAGGTCAGAAGTATTTTTCTTATTAGTTAGTAAACGGTACCCTGTAGAGCATATATATATATATTATGGTGCATTTTGTCTTTCAGCAGTTGCCAGAGTGAAATCTTGTTCTTTTAGCTATCTTTTTCAACAATATAATTATAATTTTTATTTAGTGAACGTACAAGTGAAAGAAGACAGGCCTATAAGACCTGAAAATGAGACAGACATAGAAGTTAGTAATGCTTATTTTGTTTTGTACAAAAAAACTTAGCAGCAAGCTTCTTTCTGTCATTTCAATATATTTCATAAGGTAAGCATTCACATATCTCAAAAAAACAAAGCTGGATGTTTTGTTTGCTCGTTGTAAAGAACCCTTGCTGTCTTTCAGAGTTATACTAGAACTTCAATTCAGGCTGGCTCAAACCCTTAGCTTTTACAATTATTAATATAAGCGGTTTGGAAGTCTTTAAAAATGTATCTCACAAAGAAAAGTAAGAAGCTTTCCAGCCAAGTTACACATAAGTGTCACAGTCCCGGGTGGCACAGTCTTGTGCACGTGAATTATCCCAGTGACTTCACTGGGATTTACTTGTATGGGCAGAGCTGTTCACAAAGAAAGAGCATTTGCACTTCTGGAGCCCTAGTTACCTCTTCCCTGCAGAGAGAAATAGAAAAAGGTTGGTAACCTTAGCTGTGGCTGTACAATGTGCCAAAAGCAAAAAATGTGTTACTCGCAGACAGATCAATGATAATAAATCATAACAAGAAAATCAATTGTTTCTTTGAATCAGGATTAAGAACAGCTAGAATTACTTGCAAAAATGCCACAAGCAGGCAAGAAATGCCAACAGCATAAGCAGATGAACAAATTAACATCAAGCGCTATAATGTCCTTCCATTTTCAGATGGACAGCAAATAAAAATACAGAAATAACACAACAACTAGTTTTTCTGTGTCAAGTCTCTCCAATATTTAAATTAGGTTCATAAATTAAATTAGACATGTTATTCTATACTAGTTGCTGTTAAAATCGAATACTGTTTACTGCTCATATCAATATATTACCCAGTTCCATTTGTGGCTTCACCAGTGGTCATTAGTTTACCTTTGGCATACCCTGTGGGATTTTTACACAAAAGCTATTTAAAACATGCACCTTTCCCTATAAAGTCCATCCACTGAAAGCATAACCTGCCAGAATTGCTTTTAAGAATAGTGTCCTGAAAATTTAAGAGCTGTCAAGGTCAAATTACAAAGTTACAAACAATGAATATAAGACTAGACTAGACATTATTTTGTGTAGGGGGAATATTTGTACATCTAAATCCTATCAATATATAGTGTTCTGTTATTCACTACAGCTCTCTGTCTCTGCTTTGTGTAGATGGCAGTTGGATCCCACTGTGATCTCCAGAAGAGTCTGTAAGAATTTATTGCAACAGTGCAAGATGAACATGTGAAAAATGCCTGGAAAAACCTCTGGTTGCTGTCATAGCTTATTCCTCTGTATGTTGGCAATTTTCAGGATAATTGGAAAAGTTCTAATCCTCTAATGAGGATTTTAAAAAATAAAAAATAAAATCAAACAACCATTTTCCATTCCCCCTTCCCCCTTCTCCCTTCCCCCTTCCTTTTCTCCTTCCTTTTTTCGACTTTGTTGTTGGTTCTTTTTATGCGTGAGTTTATTTGGCTTTCTTGTTTGGTTGGGTTTTTTTGTCTTTTACCACAGCAAAGGACAAATCAAGTTTTGGGGGGGAAGTTGTGGGGATCTTTTTGACTCTTGTGGCAACAATCATCATGGAAGCTCAGGGAATGTTTACTGTAAGAACTCACGTTGTGATTGATGGGGGTTGTTGAGGTATTGGTGAAGGCAATCTTTACCTTCAGCATTCATTATTCAGTGAAGTTAAGCATGTTTTAACAGTGTCAAGCAAAAAGTTTTATTTGAGGCTAGAAAAAGTGGGCAAGGCATACTAAGGGCAGGCGAGTCCAGCTTAGCAGACCCGCACCTAACCACAAGCCCTTTCTTAGGCCAGACAAAACACATAGTTTTAAACAACCAACTTTCTATTTTATCCTGCTTTGTTCACATTCTTCTAACATCTTCATCAGCATTGTTTCTAGAGTGCAATAAGTCACTGCACATCTATTGCTGTGATTTTTTCTCTCATTATTTCCCCAGGGAAAAAACAATATTTGTTCCAGTACTTTTTTTTTCTTTTTTCCTTTTTGAAAGGACTCGGGTTCGTTTTGTATTTGTTTTAAAACATATACATGCTTGTGTATTTATGTGAGAGAAAGCAGAAAATTGTGGCTTACATAAGTAGCACTAGATGGTGCTGTGAAGAAAAATATCTGCGTTAGCTCTCAGCAGTCTAACGTGGGTGGTGAAATTTAGGTAGCCATATTCATAAGCTGTACAAAGCAGATATATACTGATGTTTAGGATTGCACTCGATTTTTTTCTTGAGGTTTGGGAAGTGGTGAGAACCATCATCTGGCCAGCTCCCTGTAGACATCAGGTCCCCCAGCCAAATGCCAGAAAAATGTAGATGTCATGCGTGACCTTTACCTCAGAGTCACAAATGGCCACTAAAGCATGTGCTCAGACATGAGCGAAAGGTTGTGACAGGATTTGAAAATCTATGGGAAACCACCATAGAGAGCAGAACAAAAGTCTTATAGGTCTGTTAGAGCGAAAGAGATGCAGAGAACCATTCTGAACTAAACAAGGCATCAAGGTTTTCCTAGCCTGTTATAGGTGCTATGAAAGTGTTACCTGTAATTGCTGATGAGAGAACTTCACATCAGGATTAAAAATACTCCTCTACCCATTATTTATCAGCATTCTTGACAGACATGTTCATCTGCTCCGATATGATGAAAGACTTGTCCAGCCTCCAGGCTTTGTCTCCCTTTTGGATTTTTCCTTTGTTCCAGCTCTCAGCATGGAGCATAAGCAGAGGAAAAAGTCTGAAAATGCACCTGCAGACTGTGCTACTGTGTAGGCTGATCTGCCTCTGCAGGCAGTGGTGCTCAGTGCATGCCTTCCAGACTGGAGCAGTGTGGCAAAGCGCTGTAACTTACAGCCTAAAGCCATCTATCTTGAAAAAGGACCAGTCCAGGGCTCAGGATGAGATGTCCGTACATCCCACTCACCCACTTTCAGCTTGCAACTGGTTGAGTCCTGAACTGACACCAAACAAATAGTTTTCCCCCAGGGACAAATGGTACACTCGCTTGTCACCTGAGAGGCAAGGCCAGCCCCACAAGGTATAGGGGTTGCTCAACCCCTCTGCAACCATGTTAGACATTTTCAGTGGTATCCTTAGCTCCCTCGTCATCATCGGTTCATTCAGAAGCAGCTCCTTCTACAGTTTTTCCTAGCTGCTTGGGTCTACCACTCGAGTCTGGATCTATGAAAAATGGATTCATGCCATTTTATTTTATGTTGGTGTTATTCTTAAACTTCAAGAGGCATAATTTATTTTGCCATCTTTATGGTGTTCCCACTTATTCTTACAACACTTCTAAACACAGAGGATATACAGAAAGGCACTTAAATGTCTGGTGAGTGAGGTTTTTAAGTTAAAATTATAGTATTTTAATGCTTCACATGCAATGATCTCTTTGTAAAGTTTTCATAATGTCAGAGAAGTTTATAGAGTAAATTAGTTTGACTTCACTCAGAGTGCTAACATTTATAAATCCACAGCACTGCCTTTCTGAATATATTTACTGCTGCAGAGAGGAAGGGGGGATCAAAGGGCTCTAACACTTATTTCTGTCATCATTTCTCATCTTCAGCACAGTTTGAGTGTTGTGTACCTAGCAGTTTCCTGCTCCAGAGATGTCAGAAATTATCTGGTACCTGTTTACAGGACATTAGAATAGGATATAGACAAACCTGCAAAAGAGTAGGTACTGCATATGTTAAATATTAATGGCCCACATAAGTCACGAATCCAGATTCACTTGCAGATCTATTGTACACTGTATTTTGCAGTGTGGGCGTGGGAATGAAACTATAATCTGTCTTTTCTGAGTGCATTTCTCCCCCACATATTATTTTAGCCTTGACAGTAATAAAAGGAGAGAAATAAACAGTGCAATGTTAGTGATCAAAAACATCAAAACACAAGGAAAATGTCTAATTGTAAAAGATCACCAAAGCAACAGCAACAGTAATTTCTGGTTCTGCCTGGGCTTGATGCCTTGAGATGTTAAATTCGCAGAGCCTGGGAGGAGTTTTGAGTTCTTAGTGTATCACACCTATGAAATGCCAAACTACCCAACAATGTGCCCCTTTCCCCCCATTATGTCTGGGTTTGGACAATATTAAGTACATCTGTAGCTAATCAATGAGGAAATAAATGCTGTGACATATTCCATGAATTTAGAATTGTTGGGGATCATTACAACCATTGAACTTGACGTTTTCTGTAGCACAGACCAAAAATCGACCCACTTGTCTCCTTTTGGATCCCAGTATACCTGAAGCACAGTATTGCTTCTGAAAGATAACTGGTCTTGACTTAAGTACTTCCAGTGTTTGCAGAAAAAGGACAAGTCCGTTAGTACATTTATTACGGAACACTACTAATAATATTAGATATCTAATGATGGGAATGAGAGCTCCTGAGGTGGCTGACCTCTGGGCCACTGCCTTGACCAACTGCAAGCTAAGCTATACTTGCCTGCACCAGTCCAGACAGCTCTGTCTAACCTGTTCTTTTAAAGACTTTCAATGCTGGAGGCTCCACAGCCTCCCTAGGAAGGCAGCATGTAGGGTGCAGTGGGGCCCTGGGATCATACTGAGGCCAATGCTATGAAATAAACCTTCCATATCTTCTTTTTTTTTTTAAGCAAGAAGACAGTTTTCACCTGTCAAACTATAGGAAATTTGAAAGCTGCTTCTGCTACAGATACTGTCCTCTTCTAAATTTTACAACCTTGCCACTGTTGAAATTCCCAGGCTCCACCAAATTGATTGATCGTAATCTGAGAAGGACTTTTTAGAAAGTACCTTCAGTGGCCTTACACTTTTACGGAAGTCAGAACTTCTCCATCATCCACCATGCAGACTTTGCTGTTGCTTCAAAGCAAGGAAAAGGGATCATAAAGGCTATATCTTCTTTTGTAAAAATTATGGAAAAGAAATAATGCAGCCACTTACCAGCTAAAATTTTGCTACTACACATAGGTGTTGAATGTATGTTATATGCTTTCTTCTGATCTTCTTCCATCCTTGTAGTTCTGAACTGCCAGTTTCATGCCTTCAGTGGAAAGAGAACATTTATAAAGCTAACAAACAAACAGTGGATATTTGTTATGAAAACCAGTCATGTTTCAGAATGTCACTGTGCATATATTCAGGGAGGTGGGAATTTCATTTTTGAACACAGCTCCCTTGGCAGCTTCCTGCACAATCTGGCGTTGTCAGAGAGCAAAAAGAGGTTTTAGGGGCTGTCTCACACAACTGCTACATTTCTTTAGTTGTAGAAGTATCCACAAATCAACAGAACCATGGCATTTACAAGCATCCTACCACCTTCTGTAGCGCTGTGGTTGTTAGCGTAGAAGGCAGAAGTGAACTTGTTAATCCCCATAAAATTGGACAGAAATGACTTTGCAACAGAAATTTGCAACATGTGAGGAAATAAGCAGATACACTTTTAAAACTACAGCACAGTGGGGTTTTGTTCCTTCCTCTTTTTAATTATTCTTTTTATTGTCTGAATTAAATTTTAACAAGTAATTTAATAGAGCACTGTGTTATTTTATTCATTAATGAATTATGATCCTATCAACAGTTACATTTGTTATTATTGTTATTACTATTATTATTATTCTATTCCGTTATCTGCATGACCACACAAGGCAGCTTCTGGAAAACAAGTGAATGTTTGCACTGCACCACCGGCAAAATATATATGTGGAAGTGTGACTAATATTTAACCATATCCACCTCTGTTCCATGCAACACTTTAGTATCGTTTGCTTTTCTATTTTATTTGATAATTTTATTTCTGTCCTCTGATAATTTAGAATTGCTTTCTACTTACATCATTAAACTCATCCTGAATTATGCAACCGGTGCCTGAGATTACCTGCACTCAAACTTTATGGTTTCACTGACTCTTCTTACAACATCAATATATTTCCAAGGAAGGAGTGTAAAATATTTACTTATAAACTCACTTGGCATCTTCTAGGAAAGGAAAGAAAGTAAAAAAATGTGCATGCCACAGAAGAATGTTACCAAGAATAATGCTGTAGCTGGAGAGCAATACAGAGGACAGACTGAAACCACTAAAATGCAGGACATCATATCAGAATTGGAATTTAGTTTTCAAAAAGTGCTTTTCAGTCTTCTGGTATCAGAAAATAGTTACCAAGCAACGCTGTAGATATTGGTAATGCAGGCAGATCTATTCAAATAAAAAATATTCAAACCATTGTCATTATCAGGGGAGGCATGTTATTGCTGGATTCATAACATTTGGTATCTGGACGTTTTCATATTTTACTCCTTGAGCAAAAATCTGCTCTTCCCGAAGAAGGTGCCTTTAATATTACTTCTGTTAGATTAAGCTTGCAGAGATATGCCACCACCTGCTGTAGTTCCACCTGTATTTTGCTGGGCTGATACAGTAATGGATGCGAGCTGTTGAAGGGCAAATAGATGGTGAGTACATACAGAGTGTGTGTGAGAAGCGAAGGAACAGCTTTTCCCTAAGAACACTTTTGCAATGATTGGCATGGGAGTTCAGCAAGATCCTTTGTGTTGAATTGTTCAGTTATTCCTCAGGAAAACAGCAAATAAGCAGGTTAGATCCAGAATTATCTCCTTGTTACCTAGAATCAGTCTACATTTTTGAAGCAACAAAATAGACAGCAAAATTGTGGAGAGCATGTCTTGCACGCTGGCTGCAGTACGGAAAAGAGTCGGTGTCAGAGCCAGGGATTACTATTCCCTTGCCATGTGGCTTTGGGTAGATGCACCTAGGATGTTGTTGCGAATTGGGTCAAACTGTTGGGAAAAATCATAGTCCCTCAGGTTGGCTGCAAGAACTTCCAGAGCTCCTGGAAGCAAACAGATGAATTAATGGATGAATGAATCTCCAAGCCCCAGAAAATAGTCCTTCTCCCTGTTCAGTCCAAAGATGTGTGCAATTAGAACTCCACTGGTCAGAAGAGTGGACTTTTGTTTCAATACTATATTACGTTGGAGTGTGTAAGTGACACAAAACCACATTATAGGCAGACAATGATGATTTTTTCCAGCACAATCCAAGTATGTAAGGTAAGTCGAGCCCAAGAAAAGGCCTTGGGACACCCTTTGAGAAAGATTTGATTCTGACAGCAATCAAATAAGTGCATGTTTTTCAGTTTCTTATGAAGTGGTAAAAAGGGAAAGTTTGCCTGTTCTTCAGAAGGAGCACAATTACCTACAAGTTATCTGGTGTCCCCATCAAGTTCTCCTCCTGGATGAAACCGATGGTAAGACCGTGCATCTTTTGCTTAACTGCTTGGGCCAAGTGGGGAAATGTTTCTGAGACCTGTGACGGAAGGAAGCTAAAGTGGCAAGAATTCAGGGAAGAGCTAGAAGAAAATGTCAGGTGTTTGGAAGGCCTGATTTACAGCAATAGCACCCAATCATCTCAGCCTGTGTGTTGCTCTAAACAAGTTGCTCTAAAGATGCCCCAAGCTGCTCTCTGCACTTCAAAGGAGGTTCTCTTGTGCTGTGCTTTTTGCTCTACGAAACAGCACAAGGAGAATGTTTACTTGTAGGGTCTGGAGCATCCCATTTCCAGCTGGCATCTGACTCTATAAAACAGTCAATATCCGGAGCGAGTTAAAAAAGCTTGAGCTTGGGCTAAATCAGCAAGTTGTAACTGTCAGCTTCTGAGAACGGTTCTGGGGCTGGCAGTCATGAAAGGCTGGGGGAGACAGGTTCGGAGTCTGCTTTCCCTCGTGTCAGTCTCCTGATTCAAGGAAAACAAAGGAAGCAGCCGGGATGCTCTACTCACCTCGGTAGTGCAAAAAGCAGAAAACAGCAACAGCCAGCAGGGAAGGGATATTTGCTTTCCAGCTCTTCTCTCCCACGTAGGTGAAGGAAGCTGGGGAAGCCAGCAACGTCTCTGTTGCCCTTTTAAATTTGGGCTGAAGGAGACACATCCATTTTAACATGCAGCTCTCAGAATGTCTTTTCAAATGATAGCAACACCTTTCTTTCTTAATACAAATGCTTGCAAGGGACATAGTTTAGATCCTCAAGGGACGCATGCTGTGGGCAATTAAAAGGTTCTGATAAACGTAAAGTGTTCTTTTATCACATCCATCTCTCTTCATAGGCAGTGGTAAGAGTATCCCTCTTATAGGGTGATAAACATGCTAAGCTGATGATTACATTTTTTAAAGGCAAACTCTGTGCCAGAAAGCCACACTGCCGATCTTATCTCGTAAAGATGCTACATGCTGTACGTGTCTGAACTTCTGTCTATGCCTATCTTCTTACAGAATAGAGAGAAAATTATTTGTTACAGTATTTGTACCCAATTTAATTTAAGATGAAAAGTCAGTGAGTAGGAGGAGAGGGGGGAAAGAGGAGGGGGAAGGACTTGCTCCATTTACAGCTCTTAGAAATAGCATGCGAAGTCAGAAACTCATACAAAACCGAACTAGCCATCATCCACACGCAATGCATTTCCAAACAGAGGATATCTACAGTACTTCCCAATTATGTTCAGTTCACTGCAGCAGGTGACCCCAATTTCTTTGAAAAATCTTTATAACAGTTCTTTTCAGAAAACCTGCATGGGGTGCTAAGAATAAAAGTCAAGGCCATAGAGTTTCACTTACTTGGGCTTCCTTCAAATAAAAGTGTGTGTATTACATGACCAGGGAGAGAGCTGGAGGACAAAGATGTGACACCTGCACATGAACATTTAAAGCCAGTGGCAAGATGAGTTGAAGATTATCAAAATGAAATTTTGAGATGTCTGTTGCATTCACCACCTGGAGGGCCTATGCTCTGCCTCTAAGTCTTTCTTGTATTGCTCCCATACGCCCTGTGACTGCTGTGGGTTGGCTCTGCTCTTGGCAGCCTGGTGGGGCTGATGCCGACTTAGAGGCCCTGGCAGTGGTGATGGTGCGCTGATGGCTACTTCATGTGAGGGTACATCATGGCCCCAGGGGTGAGGGAGACTCAGCAGCCCTGGTGCGGCAAGAAGGCACGTGCTCACCCCAGCGGCACATGGCCATGTCCTGTGGATGTTCTGAATGCTTTGGCTCCTGCCTGGCACATCCATACAGTGGGTTGCATGGTGTGTAACCCTCTTGGAGTGTGCCTCCAAAGGAGATCTGTGGAGAGATCCATCCTTAAGTTGGATCAAGCTATAGTGGCATGGAGGGGGTGGGAGGGGGCAGGAAGGCGCTTATAGGAATGTCTGTACTTGGCTAAGCACTTTTGAAGCTGTACATCTGTGCCCTTGTTAAAAGAATGGGCTCACTTCAGTTTCATGGGTGTTTTCAGAGCAATGTGATAGAGAACATGACTGGTTTTACTTAATATTTATTTTAGCAGTGTTGGCATGCAGATGGCACCATGTAACATGGGGCACAAATGAAATTTGCTGATGACACCATGAGAAGGCACCAGTGTAAAGAGCATCAGGCTGTCATGGGCGAAGAACTGGATGACCTCAGGGGAAAAAGAAATAGAAGTGATATTAAATTTTATAGTACAGAGTGTAAATGGGCTTGGGCTTGGGGACTATTATCACTTTTTTGCTTTACACTGGGAGCTCATTAGCTAGGGATGACTGACGCTGAGAAGGATCTGGGTGTATTGGCCATGGGACAACTGAGAGCCACCAGTGCTGTGAAAAGGCAATGGCAACCCAAAAATGACTCTGACAGGATATTTTCAGTAGAGATGAGGGAGAGTTCATGCCATTTTACAAGGTACTGCTGAGACCTCATCTGCAATACCGTCTCCAGTTTTAATCAGCCATACCTAAGAAAGATGAATTCAAACGGGAGCAGTTTGCAATGAAAGGCTAGGAGGTGTCTGAAAATGGAGAAGAAAGGTTGAAAATCATCATACTGGAGGAAAATGTCAAACTGAGTTGGAATTTGTCTTATTCATTACTTCAGCTCTTTTTTTTTTTTTGTATTGCTTTATCACTGGACATTTAAATGCTAGATAAACAAAATACAATTCATTTTACAACAGAGAATGTCTCCTCTATCAATTTGCAATAAAAAAATATGTGTGTAGCTTTGTGCTAAAATGGCCAATTTAAATTGGATTCCAAAGTTATAGTTCAGCCATCAGCTTGAAGATGGTTGCAACGTGGGCCTGAATATCTAAAATCATTTACATTTGTTCATAAATCACTTTATGGAATTTGGAAATGTGTACAGGAATGGCTCCCAAGCCAGCAGAAGTTAATGAAAATGAAAAACAAAAAAGGAAAAGAAAAAGGAGAATTTATATATTTTCATAGCAGTCTTAATTCATTGTTATACCTACTAAAACATACAGTATTCTTATGCAACCTGGATTGTACTTTGTCATCCTTGTTATGCCACCACACACTTTCTGGCTAATTTATCCTCTTTTCACTGCTTTCCACATAGATGCCATCTGCATGGCATGGCACACTTGTGTTCTGTAACCTGAAGCTGGAACAGGACATCTTGGTCATAAACTGAAAACAAGCAGGAGCCAAAATGTCACAGCTGTCTCTTCTTGCCCTTTGCCCTGGGTCTCTCTGGAGGTCTGGAGCTGAGGGGTGGCAGGGTGCAGGGGCTCAGCGATGCCCATATCTCTCCCCAGATGCCCTGTGGTCAGTGTGGGACTGGGCAGCTCGTGACAGTGCCATCCATCCTCGGCTTCGTGGTGGTCAGGTCCCACAGAACCAGTCTGGAGACATGTATCAGTCGGTGACTCACAGCTTCGGCTCTGTTATATCCAGGGGGCTGGAGGGAGTTGAACTGTTGCTGAGCACAATTATCTGAAATTTTTGTCCATTTTCCATGGACTGGTTGAGGAGGGGGAGTCTCTGATGACAGTCTCACTAGTTTTCTTTTCCGCAGCTTTTCATGGGAAGAGTGAATTTTACATTTTGCACAGAGACCCTATCCCTAATTCTGAAAACTGTTGCACTTCCTCATTTTGGGGATTGGCCCATCTGTTTACAGTAAGAAAGATAATGGATGTTAAAGTCAAGTAAACTGTGATGTTTTCTCAGAAGCCGCTTGGCTTCCCCAGTTTTCTATCCACTGTCTCTCAACACAAGCCATGACGTGAGTGATGGTTCCAGTGAGATGCATCACAGTTATCTGTCCTTTTCACTTACTGCAAAAATATGCTGTGTTTAAAGGAATTCCAGGGAATTTTGATGGAAAGCTTAAATGAATGAAAGGTCTGAAGCACTGTTTTATTAAAAAAAAACAATGGGTGAGCAGACACTTTTTAAAAGGCACCTTAGGACAGGAAGCAAGCTGCAGCCTGCATGGGTAACCCTGTGTCCTGCTCTGCCCTTTTCCTGAGGCACCCTCACAGCCTCTCCCTTCTGTGGTGGGTTGACCCCAGCTGGATGCCAGGCGCCCACCAAAGCTGCTCTATCACTCCCCTCCTCAGCTGGACAGGGGGAGAAAATATAACAAAAGTCTTGTGGGTCGAGGTAAGGACAGGGAGAGATCACTCACCAATTACTGTCACAGACAAAACAGACTCGACTAGGGGAAATTAATTTATTGCCAGTCAAATCGGAGTAGGGTAATAAGAAATAAAACCAAACCTTAAAACACCTTCCCCCCACCTCTCCTTTCTTCCTGGGCGCAACTTCAGTCCTGACTTTCTCTATCTCCTCTCCCTGCAGCGGCTCAGGGAGATGGGGAATGAGGGTTGCGGTCAGTTCATCACACGTTGTCTCTATCGCTCCCTCCTCCTCATACTCTTCCCCTGCTCTAACGTGGGGTTCTCCCATGGGAGTTCTCCGTGAACTGCTCCAACTTGGGTCCTTCCCACGGGCTGCAGGCCTTCAGGAACAGGCTGCTCCAGAGTGGGTCCCATACAGGGTCACAAGTTCTTACAGCACACCTGTTCCAGCATGGCCTCCTCTCTCTCCATGGGGCCACAGGTCCTGCCAGAAGCCTGCTCCAGCATAGGCTTCCAATGGGGTCACAGCCTCCTTTGGGCACTCACCTGCTCCAGCGTGGAGTCCTTCATGGGCTGCAGGTGGATATCTGCTCCACCATTTACGTCCACGGGCTGCAGGGGGATAACCTGCCTCANGATGCCAGGCGCCCACCAAAGCTGCTCTATCACTCCCCTCCTCAGCTGGACAGGGGGAGAAAATATAACAAAAGTCTTGTGGGTCGAGGTAAGGACAGGGAGAGATCACTCACCAATTACTGTCACAGACAAAACAGACTCGACTAGGGGAAATTAATTTATTGCCAGTCAAATCGGAGTAGGGTAATAAGAAATAAAACCAAACCTTAAAACACCTTCCCCCCACCTCTCCTTTCTTCCTGGGCGCAACTTCAGTCCTGACTTTCTCTATCTCCTCTCCCTGCAGCGGCTCAGGGAGATGGGGAATGAGGGTTGCGGTCAGTTCATCACACGTTGTCTCTATCGCTCCCTCCTCCTCATACTCTTCCCCTGCTCTAACGTGGGGTTCTCCCATGGGAGTTCTCCGTGAACTGCTCCAACTTGGGTCCTTCCCACGGGCTGCAGGCCTTCAGGAACAGGCTGCTCCAGAGTGGGTCCCATACAGGGTCACAAGTTCTTACAGCACACCTGTTCCAGCATGGCCTCCTCTCTCTCCATGGGGCCACAGGTCCTGCCAGAAGCCTGCTCCAGCATAGGCTTCCAATGGGGTCACAGCCTCCTTTGGGCACTCACCTGCTCCAGCGTGGAGTCCTTCATGGGCTGCAGGTGGATATCTGCTCCACCATTTACGTCCACGGGCTGCAGGGGGATAACCTGCCTCACCGTGGTCTTCACTATGGGCTTCAGGGGAATCTCTGCTCCAGCACCTGAACCACCTTCTCTCCTTCCTTCTTCACTGACCTTGGTATCTTCAAAGTTGTTTCTCTCCCATATTCTCATTCTTCTCTCCACCTGCAGTTGCTATTACCCAGTAACTTTTTTTCTCTTCTTAAATATGTTCTCACGGAGGCACTGCCACTGTGGATGATGGGCTCAGCCTTGGCCAGCAGTGGGTCTGTCTTGGAGCTCTCTGGTGTTGGCTCTACTGGACATGGGGGAAGCTTCTATCAGCTTCTCACAAAAGCCACCCCTGTACCCCTCTGCTACCAAAACTTTGCCATGCAAACCCAACATATAACCTAATGTGCATCTGCTGCTTGACTAAAATTTGGGTGTTCCAGTTGTGTGACAGGTGCAAGTGTGGTCATGACTAAGGAGGGCCCGTGTACTTTTTAGTATGTAACAGTGAGTTCCTTCCCTGCATTGTCACCGGTCCAGATGCCTTTCCCAAAATTACTGGATGCTTTTGGGGTGTAGGAGTACCTGCATTTTGATTAGCTAGCAGATGATGTCCTGTACTATAGAGGATGGCACTGGTCAGAAAACATTCCCCTACCTTCATACGGGGTGCAAGCCATGTCACAGTCACATGTCACAGGTCGGACTCTGCTGGCCAAACTCAACAGCACTACTGGGGTTTTTTTAAGGCTGAAGACAGTTTCAAGGCACTAGCTAGGTGATGCAGGGAAATATTTTCATTGAGCATCACTGTGCACGGTCTAGAAACCACCTGCTGCAACATTTTGTAAAATATGTTTTGAGACTGAAATGCCAAATGGTATACAGATGCTAATCAGCTAAACCCATCAATATCTCTTTTCTGAGCATGGATCAGAGAACAGTATCTTGGATACAGCACAAACCGACAGACAATATTATTGTCAAGCAGAGAAACTATCAGGTCATACTTAAATTCTTCTCAGCTGTCCAGGGAGTTTATTTAATCTCCAGCGCAAAGGGAGGATTCACAGATAGATCTAGCTGAGGCGGAAGGGATGTTGTAAAGGCATATTTAATGGCATGTTGTTAAGATTTTATCATGCCCACATGTGAGCCTGGAAATGTGGAAGGTGCAACCGTTTCTTTGCCACAGCAAAGAAGATACCTTTTTTAACACAGTTTGTGATGTGCAATGCATAATCTTTACTGCAGACAGCATCCTGAAGATTACAGGTTTTATCTGTTTCTTGGTCAATTTGACCTCTTATTTTATAGCCTGTGAAAATACCTATATGTACTTTTGTATGTGTCAGTCAAGGGTATTTACAATGTGCAAGACCACTCTCTTTTTTGCCCCATTGCTTCAGAAGCATCAGGGATGTTTCTGTAATGAAAAAATGAGCCTAAAATAGTTCTAGTCTGAAGCATCCTTGTATAATCCAGCCTCAGATCATTTCCTGATACATATCTTTCCTCCTCAGAGGTGTCAAGAGCTGATTTGGATTGAAAATGAGTTAGTTGTCTTCTCCAGCTTTGTGAAATTCAGACATTAACCCGGAGATGAGCTGTGATGTTTTGCAAGGTTCAGCCTCAAACTGCAAAACTTGGCTATTGGCATAAAGTAAAGTGAAGATTCTTTTGGGGGATAGCACTGACTACTCAAAAGCCAGTTAATTTTTACTATCAAGTTTGTAAAAAACCCCTGCAGGCATGCCACCACTTCCTCTTACTCTCAGTATTGAAAACAGATGCCCCTTTTGCACAGACCTGTTCTTCTGCACAGAAAGAGGGTTATCTGGTGCAATTTCAAACTACTTGGAAGTAGGCTTTTTCTTGTTGTTCTGTGTTATCCTGATTCAAGACCGAAACTTACAGGCATTGCTGCACTAAAACTAAGCTAGTAACGCATGTAAAAATATCCTTTGAAAACCTGCCTTTGCAGTGTTGTATGCTGGCTCAACTGTTTCTGCTTCCTCAAATATCTTTCAGTCCTGCCACAATGCTAAAAAGAGGTTGTTGGTTTTCTTTTTAGCTACAAGCTGTTTTGAATTCTTCTGTTATAGCAGACATAGAGCTTTACTATCTCCTTCACAGTGAAAATAGTGATAATTTGGCAGGAACAAAAGAGATGCCAGGGTCTCTCGTTTTTTGGACAACATGATGCATCAATCATGCTAGTTGCCAGCAATTTGATTCAGCTATGAGCTGTGAGTGAAACCTGATGTTGAAACATGCGTTATCGATCTTCCATGGTTTCCATTCTGATTAAATGCCAATCATATCCTACTACAGCTGGACAAATCCAGCATGTCTTTGTTGTACTGCCTATTCCTCTTCCTATATGTCATCAACTCGATTAAGACTGAGATGTTCAGTGTTGCACATTCCGCTTCTGTCTTGCAAAAAGCCCCCTCTAATGTCAACTAACGAAAATAAAACGCACTGAAGACATAGGTGCATTGCACATCATTTTCCTTTTGGGTAAGCTAGGCAATGTAGGTATACGCTCTCCCCTGAATTAATGTGATGTATTAGGGCTTGATCTTTCTAGCACCTCTCTGCCTGAGAAACTTCCTGCAGGTAAAAAGCCTTGTTCAGTTTAATGGGACAGCTCATGTTTCTAGGACTGAGGCCTTGAAGTGCATGGGCAACTTTCAATGACAGTGATTGCAGTTATTTATCTAAATCCTTTGAGCAACTATAGACAAAGAGAAAACAGCACTACATTGAAAAAATGAATATTGAATATGTTTTTGATCAAAGTGACAGCTAATACAATATGAAACAATAAAAACCACATAGAACCTGTACAGTTACTTTAAATTCAAATAGGCTTCATTTGATGATGAAATAATACCATTAATATCAATTGACGTACACCACTGATGACTTTGCGACCATAACATTTTTTGCAGTGAAGCGTTTCCATCTAACTTTAAAAAACAAATGGGAGTTTTCAGTTTTTTGAGAGAATTTGGTGGAACAAGAAAGCCGGCGTTAATATTATTGCTTGGTTAATTATTTCAGGTACTGCTAAATGTTACATTTTGAGTGAGTTTCTTATTTTCTTGGGGATTTTCCCTTAGAAATCTGCAAGTTCATATATTCACACAAAAAAGCCCGTAGAAATTTAAAGGGTGGCCTTTCAGATGTCATTCTGATTTGGGCTTCTCACTCTACCACCATCCAAACTATGGCAGGTGTAGCAAAAATCACAGTTCTAAAGGTGATGAAATAGCAAGTTTAATTTCAAAAAAATCCAAAGGGCAAACCTTGCTACATATTTGTTTGTTTGCCGATCTTTTCTAGGCTTGCATGTTTGTTTAAGCCTTTAATATAGCATTAAAGGTAGGACAGGCAAACTGCTGTCACTGCTCCTCACCCACATGATTACAATGCCATTACAAAAGTTTCCTTATTGTATTCACATCTCCTTCTAAGTCACTATTCCATTCACACACCTGCATCGTCACATTTATGGCAGCACTTCTTAACTCAGTAGCACAGTTACCACTGTTATTGCAACTTAACCTTGCCAGTAGCTAGCCAAAATTTCAGATATTAAACCCAGATGTATTAAAGAAACAAGTTACCCCACCTCATATTCTGTTGCATAAAGATCACAGTTTCTTCTTGGTTAAAATAAAAGACAAAAAAAAAATCAAACCATATTCACAATTATTTTATCCATGTTCAGTCATCATCTCAGGCATAAATTCCTTTGCTTGTTTCTCTGAAAAGTCCAAACTCTCAAGAATTAGTATGCTAACCAGGTGAAAATTCAGTATCTGCAGACAGCACACTTGTGGAGAAGCCAAGCCCAACAAAAGGCACACGTATTTGAGGAGTATTCTCAGACTATTAGAACAAGCAGCATTAAAGCTAGGTGGGTCAACATTGTCTCTGGTTCTGCATTTGTTAAAGTATCTGCTGTGTAGAGAAAAAATAAGACCACAACTGACAGTGCTATCATGCTGGCTTGTTTCTCAAATCCTTGTGCTCGGGGGTAAGAAGAAAGCACAGAGAATATTGTTGACAGTTCTGTTGCATAATACTGCAAACGCTGTCCCTAGCTTTTCTGTAATAGCTTTTGCCTTTAAACATATGATTTAGCTATAAATTATCACCCTAGCCACGAGCACTCCCTTCATAAACTCACTGAAAAGCAAATTAACCTTTTCTCTCTAGAATGAACTCTCCTATTAATATGAAAATCAATTCAGTCCTGTTTGTTTTGGTTACACCAGCCTGCCTGCACTTCCCAAGCTGAATAGTGACTGTCTAGTTAGTCACTTAAGCAGAATTAATTTTACGAACCAATTAAAAAAAATCCACCCAATAATATAGTAAGTGATGTTCTGGAAAGCTTTTCATTACTTTATCTGTGGTTTATAATTGCAAAACAGAATGCCTAATTATAGCCCTGATTCTTCCATCCTGACCTTGGACCAGATCCACAGGTGGTGAACACCAGTGCATTTTAACAGAAGTCCATGTTATCTACACACTTTTTAACTGGCTGCAGATCTAGCCCCTATATGTTCCTGGACATCTCTTTAAGGTCATTTTTCCAATTCATGCCTTTATCAAGATCAAACTTCCCTTTTCAGGTTATAAACATTATTTAGCACCTGCTTTTAGGTGGCATGCATGAAATCTTACTCTCAGAAACACACGGACCTTTTATCACCCAAGGAAAAATACATCCAAAGAACAGAAGTCCACCAAGATCAAAGGAACAAAGTCTGCACGCAGTGAAGAAAGAACTGTATTAGAATCCAAGCGTTGCATTGGGTATGGGCATACAGGGTAATGGGAAAGGTTATACAGAATTTTCCTTTGTTCTTACTATCCTGCAGTCATAGCAGACACTAAGGAATATTTTCTCCTCTGCTTCTCAGGCCTTGTATCTTTATACAAAGAATTCCATCACCCTACTTTATGCTATCATCTCACTCATAGACAGTCAAATATGGTTAGTAGAAAGCCATTTCTTCTTTCTATGCTCTCACCTTTTTTTCTAGACTGAGTGATACAGCTTTAGTTCTCTTACCCCCACTGCAATCAATGAATTCATCCTCTTTTGTGAGGAATAATGCAGAGCAAGATGCAGCTATATCCAGTCTCACTAAGGAACAGGCCCTAAAAAATTAAAATACTTGTAGATTTTTGATAGCAGCAAAATAATTAAATCTGCAGTAGAATACTGACTAATGTGGTACCTTAGCAAAATTTCAAATGTCATGGTGGCACAGCATCAATTCTGTCCCCAGGCTGTCAGGAGTGCTGTTTTGGGCTCTTTGGTGACTTGAAGAAGATGGAAGGCATATGTTTTTAGGAGACTTTCAGTTACATATAAAAGAAACAGGGAAGAAAGCTGAGATTCTGTGGCAAAGGCTGAAGGTTTCTGCAGTGAGAAATGCCGAGGAGAGCTCTGTCGCACAACTCCTGCCTACCTGCAGGCTTAGGGGCAGGATCTAAAGCCACATCCAAAACCACCAGTGCAATCCTGGAACACCCCCACTGATTAGCATCCTAATTTTGGAGTTGCCCAAACATCACGTGCAACTTTCTCATGTCCTGGACTTATATGACGAACTGCTGCATTCCTCAATGGCTCATAGGAAAGCTTATGTTGGACCTAGGAAGAAAACCTTCCTCCAAACAAGGGTTGATCTGTAGCGTTTTTGTATCCTCTTGTACAGGAGATAGAGGCAAAGGCTGTTTTCTTTTAAAATGTGGCCAAAGGAGCAGGAAGGCCCACTTTTCATACAACAGCCTTGTTGTCTGGGCAGTCACCCAACAGACAAGAAAATGAGAGTTGCTCCCAGGACTGTTTCAGTGTTTTATATATTTCGGAATAAGCCAGCATTGGATAAATATCCTTTGAAGTAAGGGACCTTCTCTTTCTTTTCTGGCCCAGTGCATCTTGGGTTCATTTCTGCAGCACACTCACTTTCTGTCTGTGATCCAGCAGATATTTAACTATTTCTCGCAAAGGGAAATGCGAGGTCTCCCATTTTCCTGAGAATAATCGCCACATTGCAAATCCTGCAAAATTTCGCACACTGCAATAAAGGGAATTTGAAGACCCCTCCCATTTCCCAGGAGGGAACTGTACACCACACTGCACATGTGGGCTCATGATGGCTGCCAGCACAAGCTTCTGCTGCCAGGAACGTACAAAATTTGTCAACAGAATCAAGTACACACATAGATCTGGACCAATTTTCTTGGTGTTTGGGAAAAGGAAAGGGAACTCAGGTACAGAGAGAAAGTTAACAAGGAGGCGGGTGGGGGGTGAAGAGATAAGGATGCATCTTCCTCCCATCTCTAATAATTGTACACCTGCATGCTGCTGAATTTCATGCACAAATGCTATGAAAAAAAGTCCTTTTTATTACAGTTGTATCCTGACAAAAAACAGCCCATCCATGCAATGCTTTAAAAGAAATCATTACTTTTTTGCCAATGTGTACTTTTATGAAGGCAACACATAATTTTTTCCAGAAGTATAATTTTAGTATCTGTAAATACATTGCTGGCCTCTTTATCTTCTTGTTCTACCACTTACCATGTGCTGTGGGCCAATGCTGCTCCAACAGCCACAATGAGTAGTACAAGCTGACCATGAGCTTTGAAATATTTTTATGTCTGTTCACTTGCTAAACGTGTACTCTATTTTTTCTAATGGTGTTAAACTGAACCGCCTAGATCAAGCAGTTAATATAGGTCAAAATTAGTCCTTCAGGAATGGGCCAGGCTCTACATGCTATTCCCATTACCTGCATGGTTAAGCTGCTGTATTTTTCTCCTTATTTAAATTCTGTGATGTTGTTGGGTACTTTCCAGTATTTTCAAATACCACAAACAGCTCTGCTAAAATCAGCTCTAGGTAAACCTTCTTTTTAATACACTGCTGCTGCTTCATTTCTAACTTTTTTACACTGATTCAGACCTACTTTATTAAGGAATGCATAGGCATCGCCTTTGCCCTCATAAATAGAAAAACCTCCTTAAAGCTTTCAAAGTACTTAGCTGCCCTGCATAGTGTGGTAAGGAGGGTGAAATGGAATATATTATGAAATGTCATACCCAGTCCAAATTGGATGAGCAATTAGTGAACTAATAGTAAGGTTGCAGCACTGTTTCTTCAGAAACCTTTAATTTTGACATCAATAAGCATCATACGTATCTCAGTGTGAAATAACTTCATAGCTTTGGTTGGTCTTATGACAGCAATGCTTAGAAAACAAAATAAAGGCATCTATGGCACTGTTAATGGAACGATTAAAGCTGCAGATGAAAAGGCACAGAAGTCAAGACAAGAAATGTAACATTAGCTAATTTACTTTGTAGTTTTATACTGTCTACTATGGCAGACTGTTGAAATCTAGGTCTGGTTACACAAGTATTGAATGACTGCTAGCATGACACTAGTCGAATTAATCTCCCTAGGCTGCCTCTACAGTCCATGAAGAGGCAGAAGCCTTGCTTTGCCACTCTGGGTTGCCTTGTCTCACCAGGCAAAAGTTAGCCTTTGTGAATTAAACCTTCTGCCTCCCTGCATATTAGTTTACTGGATAGGTTAAAGTTATTACGACTAATCTCTGCTATTTCAATTCCTGATATTTGCACATGGAAAATGAAAAGGCTTGTTTTGCACTAACATGAGTTCTCATGTATAACTTCCTAGGCTAATTTTTTTGACAGAAAAAGAAAGGAAACATAGTCCGAGTTTAATGGCAGTTTAGCTTTATAGGCCTCAGTACAGGATCCATCATTAAAATTAAGCATGTGCTTAATTCGTTTTCTGAATATGGATGGATTTAAGCACATGCTTAAATGCCTTGCTCACTTGAGGCCCTAATGGACCACGCAAACTTAAAAGTTCACATTTCATTGAGATAAATTGAGTGGAGAATCTTAAATTTATCAGAACAGAAGCTGCTGCACACTGTATGTAGACAGCACCTTGTAGTATTGTCCTCTCTCTCCAGCTGGGATATCTAGATCTTGATGAGATAAAACAGTAGCAGCACAGTAAGAACTGTTATTTCTCACTCAGTTCAGTTCAACAGTACAGTATTTGATAGTATGATGTCTGTGCATTTGCCATAGACAAAAGGAATATTTTTCTATGAAATCTTATAATTTACTAAATTAGTAGAAATTAGGTGGAAGCAAAAACCCTGAGAAAACAGAAGAGACACATAGAATCAAACAATCCACCGGTATATATACTTCATTGCTGTACACTGTCTTTCCTAGATATAAATTTAAGGCAGATTTTTTTAATGTTTTAAAGAGACAACTGCTCTCTCTCACAAGACTTCTCTGTACTAAAGGACTTTGCAAAAATGTCATACATTTGATAACAACAGCAAAGCCCTAAATATTTTTGTATTGTGGACTGGGTTGGTGCATTTTCAGCACTAGTACTTTGTGTGCTGACCTGATTGTTGAGCGTTATGAATCTCCATTTCTATTTCTATTGATGGTTCTGTTTTTTGCAACTGTCTCTGTACTTGTTATGTGCTCATGGTAGCAACAAATGGAAAATTAGCAGAAAGTTCCCAGTATGGATGTCAGAGTGGACATTGCATTGATATAGATGGTTGAGGAGCAGTATACATTGCCTCATCTCTGTTACATTTTCTGTGTGACAGAGTGACAGAAGCAGACTTGTAGTGGGGGCTGTTGATGCAGAAGGGCCCATTCCAGCTGTTCTATCCCCAGCTGTTATAGAGTGCAACAGCTTTCTCCACCTCCTGGGTTAGTGCATGGGGAACCAGGGGAAAACTGTGGTCTTGTACTGGGAATGCTGTGACAAGAAGGTTGATGATAGAAACTTATAAGGATACTAAACCCCTTATCTTATCCCTATTTATTGTTATTTATCTAACAATTTAATTTTTTTTTCAGCAGGATAAGAGTTGTTGCAATGACTAGTGCTGAACACTCTACCCAGCAAGCTGTTAACTTGTCAGCAAGCTGTTCGGCAGCAGCAGCCCAGGGAAGGCCAGTGAGATGCAGACTTGTGTCTGGATTGTCTATGGGATTTTCTTGTATTTGATAATGATTGAACTCATGTTTCTCTCAGTAAGAAATCAGTATTTTCTGAGATGACTTACCCATGTTTTGAATTAGATAAACTGTGGGAAAAGGTGAAAAAAATTTTTGGAAGGAAGGAGAAACATACCAAAATAAAATATTCATATAGATACCATGATCTCAAATGTCATTCCTTAGGAAATAAGACTATGAGATTTCATTAAAGCTAATTGTGGTGGACATGTACTGGATAATCCAGTGACATGGTCTGGACATACTAGCTTTTTCTTTTTTTCTGAATGTTACAACTTCCAGCTTCATTTTGAGACATATTACATGATAGAATTAAAAATTCTGGGGACTAAATGAGCATGAAGCACTTCCTGGACAGGTGACAGCTAGACAATTTAACACCTTGTCCTTTGTGATGAATTTCACTGACCTATACGTGTTACATTACATAACACTTTTGTTGTCAATGTCAAATAAACATTTTACTGAAGATCACAAAAGAAAGTGAGGTACTTAAAAGAATTGCAAAATTACTTGGGACTTGAAGTTCATATTTTAAAGTAAAAGTCTGAAGAAGATAAACTTTTTTCATGTCTCTAAGAAAGGTGAAAAGGTATTATACAATAACTTACTGTGTTTATGTTTATGTTGTAATACAGTATTGGCATGACTAGTAACAGGCCATAAGTTTTGCACTGAGTTTGCGGGGTGTCAGGACTTTCTCTCTCTCAACTTTCCCTGATCTGTCTGCAGCCTTGTTTGACTTAAGTTTAGTTGTGACAGTAATTTCTCTAACTCTTTAGGACTTTACAGCTGATTTGCTTTACTTTTGTTTATCTTTGTGTGGTACCACTGTCGTTTTACCAGTACAGACAAATACAGGCCAGGCAGGATAAGAGAAACACAGCGTGCAGTGTGGAGAGGTACAGACTTGGACTGATAAGATATGGGGCAGAGGCTCAACACTGCGGAACCCACAGATAAAGAAATACAGACCTAGACCCGGGAAAAATGTTCTTTTAGGGTAAGAAAGCGAACAAAGAAATAGCATTAACATATGTAAATCCACCATAAAACATTGGTTACAACGTGGAGGTGCCGATCAATGAAATAAAGGCTAGGTTCTATAGATGTTACCAGACATATAAAAGTGACCCTGAGTGAATCCATGACAGAGAAGGAGGAAAACAATAACATGAACATTATATTCCTCCTGGCAAAGGACTTTGGATGCTGACAACTTGTTGTTAACACCATCAACATCAGAATGAAACCCCTTACCTTAGGACTAAGAGGAACAACAGAAGGGTGAGCATAACACCAGGAAAAGGGATAGAAACTAAGCGCACGTGTACAAATTTAACTCTATTACTATTATTATGCCATATTTTCTGCATAGGCATATTCTTTCTCTTTCCATAATAATTATATCTAGCCTAATAATGATTCTTGGATTAGACTGTTAGGATTTCAATTGTACTAATGATAAATTTTGACTTTATGTATAAGGTATATTTCCTCTTTGCCTGCAAAAAAGATTTTTAACTACCTAAGGAAGAAAAACATGTATGAACATATACAGCTCTTTTATGCTAGTAGAAAATAGTTTAATAAGATCCAGTGGTCAGAGATCAATGTGGATGAAAAACAATGAAATTATGTTTGTTATATGCTGCCAGCAAAAATTAAAAAAAAATAGTGCAAAATAGGAAAATGGTTTTAATAGGGAAATGTTAATCAGGAATGTGCATTTTGCCATAGGAGTTCTTTTTTGGCTTTTTCTTTTTGCCAATGACAAGCTTTAGGCAAAAGGGAAATAATGTACTACTATAGCTCATGGAAATAGTCTGCCCTTCCTTCTACTCTTGCCAGAGTGTTGCTGTTGCACTGGCTGTTAGTGTTGTCAGGCTCCCTGTTTATGCTCCCACAAGCTCGTCAAAAGAAGCAGCACAGTTTAGGGTCATGGAGGTTTTCCATTAGGAGAGCACAGAGGGAGATCATCTACATGCTTCTTCACTCCCACTTGAGTTTAGAAAAAAATGCTCTGTGCAATGTACACTGAAAGACCTTGGCTTTTCAGGGGCTGCAAAAGCTGTACATAAAATGAATTTTTACTGCCAAAATGGATCTTATTATTTGGAGTGGTTTAGGCTACGTTTGTACAAAACACCAAGTAACTGTTCTTTGGAGAGCTACGGCAAGGCTTTATAAGAACATGGAATGGAAGCAAAGAGGTTGCATTAATTTATGCTTTCATAACATCAAGACCGTAAGAAAATATATTTTAAATAAGAATTGACATAGGAGACCTCCACGATAACTGCTTATATTGAAGGAAATCATTCTTACACAATATATTTCTCAAGGCTCATAAAAGATAGCAATAACAAACAACATTATGCAGTATCTGGGAAATTCTATTTACTTAAAATGCTTTTCTGCTTTTATTATTATCCAGGTTCATTCCTCCAGTGGAAGTTCTGATTGCAGCTTGAGCAATGTGTATGATCTCATTACAACAGGGTTGTATTAGAAAATCTGATACTGATAGTTCCAACAATGGCACCTTTCTCTTATTATCTGTCACTTGGCTAGAGCAGGAGCCGCGCAAATTTCCTGCCATCAAATTCTGGCAGGTGGCTGGAAACCAATCTAATATGCTGTACATATCCCACAAATGCCCTATTGCGCTGGAAAAAAAAAGCATGTTCAATATCCTGACTGTGGCCAGCTTGGAGCACAGGCTGCTGCACAGGCAGTGTTGGGTAGTGCGCAGGTTTACGCTTTGCTGGGGAGCATGCAAAAAGGCCATCATGTAGGCCATAGTATGGATACACATCAACATGAATCTTTTGACCGTACACCCTCAAGTAAGTCACAGGCAGCTTTCAGGGCAGTCATTCATTGATTTCCAGCAACCAATTCCTTATTTCCTCATCATCCCTTTTCTACTGTATGATAGCAAGGCCAGCTAGATTTTGCCTTTGAAAGGTCTAAGAGGCTAAGTAGTGTCACTTAGCTCCCCAAGGGATCACAAATACTCAAGGTATATGCTCCCAGATTTTGGTGCTGCAATGAGAGAAAAAGAAGGAAGAGCTACCTCTCTTTGTCCCAGTGCAGCTGTCCTATGGTCTTTCAACATTATTCCTTAGCTATCCTCTACTTTTGTAGGGTTTGTCAGTACTGACAGCTACGGCTGGTGGTGTAAGGTTACCTGCTCACAAGCCCTGCACCAGAAGGGCCATGAAATAGAAAGCAAATCCTTCCTGTTGATCCAAAGTTAATGGTTTTGTAGCCTTTTAAATTAAAATTTATTAGGAACAAAGAAAAAAAATCCTCAAATCTTACACAGAGTAAACCAAGATAACAATCTAAGCAGAGAAAATTCAGAACCTAGAAAGTGAGAAATAAAACCTACGAAAAGCTGGACCAACATTCCTCTTGAGAAGAATGGGTTCTTTTCTCCAGATTTTCTTTAAAATTTAGCAACTTTCAGTGTTTTTGTGCTTGAGAGAGTGCCCTCTCCACCGACTTCTCATTGGAGTCCTCAAGAAGTTCACTTTCTGTCATTTCTGAGGCTCGGTGTAAGTCTGCCCCCCACTACAGGTTAGCCTCTTGCTCCCTTCAGAGGTCCACCAGTCCCCACTCCTTCAGGCTTTTCCCTTCTTTCCTCTTCTCCCACCATTTGTCCTTCTCTGCCCTCCAGAGGGATTAGCAGTCTGGCCTGCTTGGATGCTCTTATGAAAGGTGTGGTTTCCCTTCTTCCCTTCATTCTAGAGTGGTCCCCTGAAAATCACAGTAGCACCAGGACCAGCTGCCTTCTCTGCTGCCCCTCTTCACAGTACTGCTGTAATGATATGATATAAATGCAATATGCCATCGTGTAAGTACCTACTCTAAAATCTCTTTTTGTCAAGGACAGCACAAAGCCCTGGCTGAAGGGAGCACGCTGGCAGCACCCCTGCTCCTTTCTTGCCTTTTTCTGATTCCATAATGTGGGGTTTTTTGTTGCTCAGTTGTTGATAAATCTTGGTGGAAGCCCCATGCTGGCCATTTTGAAGACGTTTTCTGACAATCTGGTAAACAGACCTGCTGAAATAGAAAATTTCCATTTTGAGAATGTTATGGATTTTTTTTGAAAGAATAAATGTATCAGAGCAAAGTTGCTAAAGAAAAGCTAATACCTTGCCTTTGTTTATCGAATGCACATCTTGATGAAATCCAGTTAGCTGCTGAAAACATTTAACATTATGAATTAATAAAACTAGGTGTATAAGATGTTTTCCAGAAGGTCTTTCATGGTGCTGATTACCATCTTTCTTAGCGGAATAAGTCCTCCTATTTGGAGTTGTTTCAGTCTTCACAGATGACATCTTAAAGTAGCTCATTTATTCATGGAGTAAAACAGATTTAATGAACCATGGGAAACACATGATTTTTCAGAAGTGACCATAATGACAATGGTTCATAGATAATAACAGGCTATTTACCTGTGCCTGAATTGCTTCAAATTTATTTCCTTCAGACAATTTCCTAACCTCAGCTACAGTACCAATATGATACAGCTGTATGTCCACAAGCAACTTGTTAATTAAAATTAATGTTGCATACTGAGCTATTGCATTAAGCACATGGGTCTTCCCAAAGAAAGCATGATCAGCTAACCAAACAAATCTTTGGGTCTGACCAGCTTAAGAGATGAAGGATTTCTCTCTTCAGCTGCCTACAGCCTTCCTGGTGGTGGTATACCCTTATAATTGGCATATCCTTAGGATTATTAATTCTTCACTGCAAAGTGTAAAGCCCATTTCTGTTGATGTCTAGCTTATTGAACTGATGTGCTTACCAAAGGGAGCAAGAAACTCTTATATTCTTATATGAGCTAATCAGATTTACATATGATCTGGTCAAGAAGATGGATTAGATGGATGGGTGATTACTGGAGACAGAATCAGCACTAGAGCTCTTCCTGCATGCCAAATATTTCCTATCTAGAATTTATTGAACTCTGGGAGTGAAGAGAAATTAGAGAGGAATTCTGCCTCACCTGTGTCAAAACTTAAATTGATACATAGCATGGCAGCAGTTGCAGGGTTAATATGCATATATATATATATAAGAAATATATATGCATAAATAACAAGGGGAAAAAAAAAAAGGGCAACGAAATCAAGTCAGCAGGGGCAGCTAGATATTCCAGGTAGGTTTTCTGTCAGATTTAGACACTTGAATCCAAAAATGCAACTCACAAAACCCTTGCTTAACCTCCCCAGCATCCCGAAGGCTGATACTTGAGTTTTCGCTAGAAAGTTCCCTGGTGCAGCCTGTCTTACACCTGATCCTGCTCAAAAGTGACAAAAAAGCAGCATCTCTGTCCTGATATCCCCTTCTGTATAGGGCTTCTCCTTCTTGCTTTGGGGACTGTTTTGTAATTTCCCTTAACGCCCACAAATTCAGGACTGTGCTTCAACTTCTGTCCTTCCACTTTGGCCCTAAAGCCATATGCGTTTGTAAAAAAAAGAGAGAGAATTTTTCCATCCTTAGATGGCAGATTTAGATACATAAATCTGTAAAACCACTTGGGGCTAAGATCCTTTGAGAAGCTAAGGGTTGGTGGAGCCCAATGTCATTGGGTTTCATTGGGCAGGCAGGATTTGGTCTTGGGGATCATTCAAGTGAGCTTGGATTTACTTTACGTTAGTATTTTTATGTAGCATAAATACCAAAACACATAATATAGGTTTCACAGACAAGCTTGCATCTCAAAATAAACTCTAGGATCTTCATGAAAAAATATGAATTTTAAACATTTTTAAGAGATAATTTTGGCATTTGTGTAAAGAAAAATGTAGAGAAAAGAGCTGTAGTGGTAATTTCCAATGAGCCAAATAATCCTGATACCTTTTTTCACATGCATCCCACATCTTTGAAAGGATATGTACTGCATCTTCTGTAAGTGGAGAGTTTTGAGATGTGCAATATTTCCTGTGTAACAACATATCAGTTTCAGGTTGTGATGAGAAAAAATTGCTTTCAAATATCACAAGTTCAAAAGTGTAGCTGAAATTTTAAAGTATTAGTTTCACATTCCGCTTAAGAAAAACTGTGAAAAGAGAAGCAGAGAGGAGACTAAGGATAAAATTCCAATAAAAATAGGATATCTATATCTAGCCAGACAGTTGGTATTATATATATCTATATAATACTGTGTGCATGACGAATATGGTAACAGAGCATTAAGGCTGCATGGTTAGGCAGTCAAAAGTTTGGAAACAGCCTAGTTAAGGTTGCTCACTGTGCTGCTCTGCTCCTTCACATTGTGAACACATTATGCCTTTTTTAAACTGCAATACTTCTCTGCATACTCTTTCTCAGATAGAATAAGTATTTCTTTTATATAACCTCAGGAAACTTGAAATGTTGTTTATTCCTCTAAGCATTTGTGGATTTTCATTATCATAGTGGTGCAGACAGTAACACAGATGCTCAAGCTGTTTTTTAGCCTTTTATACCATTCAGACGGCACAGAAGGGCCATAAACCAAACACCACCAACCCACCTCTCCACCCTCCTCCCGTATTTCCTTCTGCTGGTCTGATGTGGATGCTTTCTCCTCCCTCCCTCCTTCTGACATTTGTGCATGGTTAAGTAAAATGAAACACAGAAGTACAGCTTTTTAAATGAGGAAAAAGAGCTGGCAAGACCCCTCCTCCATCATAGCTCCTGTCCATAACAAAAGGTGCAAGGCAGCATCTCCTCCAAGTCTTCATGTGATTTGTCCTCTTCTGTCTCTAAGGTCAGGCAAAGACCCTTCAAGCCTAGGTGATCTAGGTCTAAGTTTTATTTTATACCAGTCATGGTCACATTTTACTTCTCCCACCCTCCTTCCGTAGGCACATTGTGTCCCCAAGTTGCCTCTCTGGAAGGCTGTTTGGAAGAACTACTGAGCTTGTAGAGAGCGACTTTTTCACACCTGACTTCTGAGGTGGCCTTCTTGGTTCTGTGTTGTCAGGCAGCAGAAAAGCTCCCCGACTAGGGCATAGCTAGGAGTTGGTTCAGCTGCAAACTCAACTGCCTGATAAATAAGCAAGCTTTAACTGCTACTCTCTGGAGGTTTTTTGACATGAAATAGATTCTCTAAATATGATTCCTTTAATTTTCATGCTGGTGACTTACATGGCTTCTAACCTGTCATTCTTGAAACAGTGAAGAGCATTGCAAATCCTGTACCGTCCAAAAAGGGGACCAGCCTATTGTTTATTTTAAAAAAAGATATGTGATTAAAACTGCTGCATCTACTCCAATCCCTTTGGCACTCATCCATACCCACTGACATAGATGGTTTCACAATAGAGTTGTCCTGACGCAGGCATGGACAATGACTTCTAATGGCAATTTAACACTGAGGGTCCAAATAATTGCTGGAGCATCTTATGGAGAGAGGAAAATATTTGTAATAAATTTAAAGATATCCAGAATATTAAAGATATTCTATGTTGTTGGACAGTCTAGAGGACAAAATCACAGTTGTATGCATATCCACAGAATCACAGAATCAGTTAGGTTGGAAGAGACCTTTAAGATCATCGAGTCCAACCATAAACCTAACACTGCCAAAACCACTAAGAAACCATGTCCCTCAGCACCATGACTACAAATCTTTTAAAAACCTCCACGGATGGCAATTCCACCACCTTCCTGGGCAGTCTGTTCCAATGCTTTGCAGCCCATTCCATGAAGAAGTTTTTCCTCATATCCAGCCTAAACCTCCCCTGGCATAACTTGAGGCCCTTTCCCCTTGTCCTATCACTTGTTACTTGGGAAAAGAGACCAGCCCCCACCTCCCTACAACCTTCTTTCAGGTAACTGTAGAGAGTGATACGGTCTCCTCTCAGTTTCCTTTTCTCCAGGCTAAACTATCCCAATTCCCTCAGCTGATCCTCATAAGACTTGTTCTCTAGACGCCAGCTTTGTTGCGCTTCTCTGGACATACTCCAGCACCTCAATGTCCTTCCTATACTGTGGCACCCAAAACTGAACACACTACTCGAGGTGCAGCCTCACCAGTGATGAGTACAGGGACACAATCACTTCCCTAATTCTGCTGGCCTGTTAGGGAGTGGTCAAACACCCTGGTTTGGATGTAGTTAATAACTTTAGGAGCTCCAGATGATTGTCAGCACTCACCTGTAAGAGATCACTGCCGTCGTTTCTGAAACTGCAGAACATGGTTGCTCTTTCATTCATTTTTGTATTACATCTGGAAGGTTATCTTATGCCACCTTCATCATCAGTTTAAGCAAAACTGTAAGTTTTAGCACTGTGGCAGTTGAGGAGTAGTCATCGATAGCTTTCTACCAGGACTTCCATGTGTGCATAATCTCCGGTGGAGAAGGAGGGACAATGGGGAGGAGTGCATATGCTTGCAAAGCAAAGGGACTTGTATGCCTTTATTGTATCTGCTGGAAGCTTCTTATTCCCTTATTTGTTTTCTCAGAGCTGAGGCTTCAGCATTAGCTTGGTTCTTACATGTTCTCTGTAATGGATGTGCAGGGTATTCAAACCCACTTTACTGCATGGCTGACTAAAAGACTAAGGTAAAAGGGGCAAAATATAAACTGTTATTATGAGATGGAAGCAACATAGAAAAATTTCTCGTATTATATCTTTCCAGCTTCTATTTCATTTTGGAGGATAGCATCAAATTCTTACCTGGAGTGAAGGTTTTGAAGCTTAAGGAACGCAACATGATTCTATAATGCGGCTCCATGATAATTTTCTTCTTTTATAAAGCTGAGCTTAGCTTAATAGATTTCTAAAGATGTTAGCTTAATAGATGTTCTAAAGTTACATTAGGACAAAGAAGAAAACATGGTGTGTTAAAAATCCAGAGCAAGATCAGCAGGGTGTATGAGAAAAAGAAAAAGGGTTTAACTGGGAAGGTCAGCAACTCTTTAGCAATTTTATTATAAATAACTCAATTATATTGTATAATTCCCATGATTACCAGAGACCTCATTGATTACTCACAATGGTACTGCATTAGGATGCTGATAATGAGATGTTTATTTTAATAACTATTCTCTATGCAGATGTACTAGTTTGCAGAAGCACTAGGTTAAGGATACTTCAGTTAAGTGACTCCTGAATGAATTTAACATAATAAGGAGGACAGATGGGCTTTCAACTCCGTAGCAACAGTAAAGAAAACAAGACATCACTGTAGCATAGATCCTTTCACGCTGTTCTTTTTGCAAATACAACGTACTGCCTTTCAGCACATTAGCTATTTCTGCCTGGGATGGTTATATCACACAAAGAGCTCAGAATTTGAATCAATAAAGGCTAGACACTTCTGACACTTATGTTAAGCAGCAGCTTACCCTGGGAAGAACAATTTTCCATGTTTCTTTGATACATACGGTAATAAATGGAATTGCACTGAAAACAAGGTAATAGGTACCTTCAGCAATGGTTGCAGATCCTCACCTAAAATTAGTGACGAATATAATGGGGTTTTATTTTTACCAGAGCTTCCATGAGAAATTAGATTCTTTCTACCTATTCCTGTTTCTTATCTCCCCTTTGCAGGCAAATCTTGGTTCCCTTTACTGGCCCCATAATGCCTCTTCGATGAGCACATTTCAATATGTGAGCTATTACCCAGTGTAGAAAGCTCTCCTGAGAATCCAGCTGCAAGTCCATTTCTATGCTCAAAGCCATTATCACTTTGTCTGGATCCAAAGGCATTTGTAACATCTACAAACGATCAAGGAACAACTAAAGATGCAATTCCAGCAACTGGAATTTAAAAATCCATTACAAATACAGAGGTACTGTAATCTGTACAAAATGATTAGATTTCACAGAACTACTGAACTATTTTGACAATTTAGTCCTTAAAAATCTGTACCAATAACTGTACTGCAAAACACAGAGGCATCAGCACAGCATGATGCAAGTCTCTGATCTCAAGTTAATCTTTAAAAATAAAATGACCTAGAAAGAATTTATTTCGTTTCTTATGTAGCTGAGGGTTTTGTGTTACACTCTGCAGACAGGAAAGGCCTGGAGAAGATTTCACTTGCTACTTCTCATTGTCATTTCCATTGAGCTGTCACTTACCCTCATTAATCTTACAACAGATTCTGCCCAGCATCTTACCATGTAAGAAAGACTCCTCTGTTGGGAAGCTTGAGCAGGATGCTTGGTATAACTTTGAGTACTTGGGCCAACACATCATATGGAATGTATGAAATTTTTTCTAGAGAGTTGTCAGAGTTTTAGCTGCAGCCATGCTCTCCCACTGAGGCTTTGCAAAAGCCTTTTGGAGAGAGTGCCCAGTCTCCTGTTATCCTTGTTTTGTCTGCCTTGAGGTTTGAGGAAACCCAAGACTTTCCCTGCCCAACTTCAACCTCTGTTGGCATCAGTGCTACTCCACCGACCATCTGTTTTCTGTATTTGATGCAGTGGTCTGTGGGTGAACCCAAAGGAAGGCTCTCAGAGGATGGGCCCATGAGTCTCCATCAGTATTAAGCAGTCTCATTCACCACAGCTGCCCTTCAGACTGTGCAACAACCCCAGGCCTGCTCTGGATAGATCTGTTTATAATCCAGTATTACTTCCCAGCATCAAAATGAAACAAATTCATTGACATACATATAAGGAAAAAGTTGAGCAAGGCCATAGATAGATCTTTTTGAAGTAAAATGCACACACATATACATGTCTACCTGTGTGTATATGGATACAGATGTATAGAGAAAAGAATTAGAGCAGACACTGCTTTTATGTACTCTCATGTCTGAAAAATAAAGGAACTGTCATATATATGCCTGTCCTTTTAACAGAAAAGGGGTTATAAGGGGTATCTGCTGATTATTACAATCTGTCATGCTTTCACATAAAAAAATTACACCAAACATGTAATGAAAATATTTTAGTGGATGCTCAGTCACTTTGAACCCAGTTATCCATCATACTTTGAAAATACAAGCTGTAATAGAGGGAAATTTTCTCATCTTTTCTCCAGAACAGAAAAAGAAGTATCAACCCAAACTTTATGGTAGTTCATCTTTTTACACAAAGACAAAGGAATTAAACTGTACAAGGACCAATTCAGGTGCATGATATCTGTTTTAATAACCATGATCAAGGCTAGATTTTCAGTCATTTTTTTTTACTTTGAATCCTAAACTCTAAGAGGTTCCCTGGAGACTCTGTGTTAACATGCATTGTAGATTATAAAACACATATATAATACTCAGTTTTATTAATTTTAACTGAAAAGAATTGGCTGTGTTTAAAATTTTACCTTCCTATTATGTTACATAAAAGCATTAACTTTATTTTTTGTATAATTCTTTTTAACCTCATTTTTTTTAGTTTCTAAGATTAAGAATCCTATGGGAAGACTGGAACTCTGGTCTGATTTAATCCCATACACAGATTTGTCTTTGACCCTACTCAAATCTCTCTCTAATTTGCCAGAAGACATTATGATTATAATTTTCAGGCAAAGGCCAGTTTTCAATCAAGTCTAAAGGACAAGATACCACAATAATTGCCACTCCTATGATTTATTAAAAGAACAATTCTTTAAAAAAAAAGCATGAGACCAGATAAAATTAAGAACAGCAAAAGATCCATATATAAAACATGGCAGAGAGAGTATTTAAAGAAAAGAAAACTCATCACTATCTGGCTTAATCCCACATTTTTAAATTTGGTGCCTAGCCCTTTATGATGTTTCTACACAAATTTAAGCTGGTTAGATATCTCTCTCCACCTTCACTTCAATTACTGGGTCCGTAGATTCCTTAACAGTGAAATGAGGACCACGACACTTCTCTGCTTCACCAAGCAGTGCAATTTTTAATTACTAAGGTACAGAAAAAGACTTTCTACCTTTATGCCCAGTATAAGACTCATTTTTATAATCTGTAAACATTTCTTCCCTAAAGTTCATCTTCACCTGAATAAGGCAGTTGGTTCCTTAAACGTTTTCCTCAGCCCTTCTCTCCCCTGTCCTTTGTTTTATGCTCTCTGCAGCCAGTATTTAAACAAACACTTTAACACAGAAAATTTATCCTCCATACCCACAAATATATAAAAGAAAAAGGTGAATGAAATCTATGTTTGCTTCCCGTTCTGCTTTCAGTATACCGCAGCAAGTATGTGATGCGGACGAGTGAGTGCATGGTAGGGCAGAAGGGGAGGCAAAACAAAATGGCTCTTGAAAAACAGGAAAAGATGCTGTTTGGTGTTCACAAAATATCAGAAAGCTAGATGCAAATTTACACTTGAAGAAAGGAATGGAAAGGAGAAAGACACTGGAAGGAATTCAGGAGGTTGAGTTTAAGTTTTCTTTTAAGTTTCAAGTTTGTCTGAAACAGAGAGTTTGACTCTCAGTGCTGCTGACATTGCATAAAGTGAACTCACTAGTGAGGTTTAGATGAAACCTTGGTAAACAGCAGCAGATTTCATGCTGTTCTAATACACACCCCTGTGAAAGCACAACTGTTCGGAAAAATATGTAATATACTTCAAGTATATGGGCCTACAAACCTCAAGAGGCACCACTGCAATGGTTCTAGCCGAATGACTTCTAATTTGACATGGAAGAGGCAACCTACCAAGTAATAACTATGAAAACTGCACAGGGACAATAATTCATCTTACCGTAGCTGTGTTTTAAGCACAAAGAGATCTGCTATATATTACTGCTAACCTTAACACAAAGCTTACCTTGCTATCAGGTGATTGCTGAGTTTTTAAATGTGCGTGATACAAACAAAAAACAAATCATAGAATGTATTGTAGAGTAAACACAGACATGTCTGATGTACCACATTGCATATATTAAAAGAAAATAATAGAAGCATTTGTAGCAGAAAGTCTTACATGAAAACCACCACCATTCTTTCTCTGAGATCACTGACAAACCACCCGTGATTTCACTGGACAGGACAGGTAAAATCTCTCTAAATGTCTCATCTTAGCCAACAATCATTATTGAAGCCCTGTTCCACTACAAACATAAACCTTTCTTCCCGTACAGTACTTTCTTATTCAAAGAACTGCTTGAGCAGTAGCTGATCAGGACAACAGCTCAATGGTAAACGCAAGTATTACGTCTGTTTTCCAGAGGCACAATGGAGTTCAGCAGTACCAATCCAGGCCCAAATAGGAATTCAAAATCAGGAGTTCCGGCTTGGCACTTGTTCCTTCTAGTCCCTAAGACTCTAAAAGCCAACGCTTTCTCCTCTTGCTTGAGGAGAATACTCATTTATTGATGCTGTTCTGCACTACTATGCATAAGACGCATGCTTAATTCCCAGCCCCTTGCTCTGCAGAGACCATGAGCACTTAAACCAGAATGTCTCATCACTTCAGTAATGATGTCTCCAGGGATCTCCAGTGTAGGGCGGATAGGCTACAAAATCTGAGAAAGTGACTGATTCTGTCTTTCTTGGTGCAAATGCTGATTTCCTAAAATAAGAGCAGAAGAAGCTGCTGCAACATGGTGTCATTAAAATTATTAAATATATTTTTACTAATGAATACCTGAGTTTTATTAATTAGCTAGACCCCTCTGGTTTCAAGAAATCCTTTTTAAAAAGTGTGACACAGGGGTGAAAAATTAAGATTCAGAAGAAATTTTGCATGCTCTGTGCAAAGACAGTGCAAGACATAAAATACAGAAAAACACCGCAGCGACACAGCAGAAACCGTCGATCCCTCGCTACATAATCAGTTTACTAATCCAGTCATCAGTCAGGGCTAATAGGAGCTGTACATTTTTATTCCGCAGTGCTTCCAAATCTGGGTCAGCCAAAAACAAACCCCCAGGCTGCCTGCCGGAGCGCCGACGTTTGCCCAGTAGAGGGAGGCATTGCCAGCGCCGACAGCTCCGAGGAGCCAGAAGGCGGCAAACTGCTGCCTAAAAAAAGAAAAAAATCCAACTGGCAGCGATGTCCATTTTGTTTATAACACAATCCCTTTGAGCATTATGAAATTTCGGAAATGCTTAACGCCTTCTGGAAGTCGAGCAAGATCATATTTATCACGTCTCAGCACTAAAATGCCTGACCTATCCTAAATGCAGGTAGGAAATTACGGTGTTCAGCGAAGGTTAAAAAAAACTATTTGAAACATTGGCAAGCTATTTGCAGGCTGTAGTGTGAGCACCCCTTACGGGACACCCACGCAGGCGCGGACTGGTGGGAGACCAGCACCCTTACCTGGCTGGAGCCCAGGACCCCGACCTCGGCTGCAGCCTCAGCATTAAATAGTTATTGGAAAAACATCCCAAAAGGTGGGGCATGCTACTTCCTCTGAGAGCTGAGAAGATGGAAAGAAAGGAGGCAAGGGCTAGAAGGCTAAGCCAGCCTTTCAGGCAGGAGGTGGTGTGTAGGGGTCGGGAGCAGTGACCAGCTCTGCCACCTCCCTCCATGCCAGGCACAGCCGCCGGGCTGGGGCCAGCTCTCACGGGCACTGAGGGGCCCTAGGTCAGGCGGTGGGGCCATTCAGCCCAAAGATAAAAGCATATACTCACACACATGCAAGAAACACACGCCATCTGTGACTCTAAACCAAGAGCCAGAGGCAGCAATGCCTGCACTCTACTTGAAGAAATGAGTAGGATGGAGAAGGGAGAAGGTGTGGCTGTAGCATTGCCCTGGGAGCTAACGCAACCCTTTCAGCAACTGCTGTGCCAAAATCCACATAGCGGTTGTGGGTTTCCTTGAAACAACCTTTTGTCCAAGGAAGTTTTGTTCAACTCGTATCAAAGACTTTGCCCAGACCTCTGAGATGTTTAGCTGTGCAAAGGCTCTACCACATGCCTGGTCCTCTCAGACACATTGAATATCTGCTTTGGCTGTGGTCCAGGCACGCGCTGAGATGCTCAGGTTTTCTGCAGTTGTGCCATGTAGCTCTGCCCAATGAGGCTGATGCTTCCAGGACCTGTTTGCCAGATCTGCTGAGCACGAGCTCGGTGTATGATACATCCCCAAAATGTTATCTTTACTGTTTGTGCACAGAACATGTTTGGCAAATAGGTATATGCTTCCATCTGGGACATCCCTTGTAGATATAAAATAGAAATATGGAATCATTGAATGTTTAGAATTGGAAGGGACCTCAAAAATCATCTAGTTCCAACTTCCCTGCCACGGCCAGCGACACCTTCCATTAGACCAGGTTACTCAAAACTCCGTCCAACCTGGCCTTGAAAACTTCCAGGGACAGGGCATCCACAGCTTCCCTGGGCAACCTCTTCCAGTGTCTCACCACCCTCACAGTAAAGAGTTTCTTCCAAATATCAGATTTAAATCTACCCTCTTCCAGTTTGAAGTCATTAGCCCTCATCTTATCACTACATTCCCTGATAAAGAGTCCCTAAAAGCCCCCTTTTAGATACTGGCAGGCTGCTATAAGGTCTTCCCAGGGCCTTCTCTCCTCCAGGCTGAAAAACCCCAATGCCTGGCCTGTCTGTCATAGGAGAGGTTCTCCAACCCTCTGATCATCTGGACTTGCTCCCAGCAGCCCTCTGGACTTGCTGTAACAGGACCATGTCCTTCTTATATTGGGGGCCTCAGAGCTGGATGCAGTACTCCAGGTGGGGTCTCACCAGAGCAGAGTAGAGGGGCAGAATTACCTCTTTTAACCTGCTGGCCACAATTCTTTTGATGCAGCTCAAGATGGAGTTGGCTTTCTAAGCTGCAAGCATACATTGACAGCTCATGTCAAGCTTTTCATCAACCAACACCCTCAAGTCCTTCTTCTCAGGGCTGCTCTCAATCTATTCTCCACCCAGCCTGTATTTGTGCTTGGGATTGCCCCAACACATATGGATGTGTGGAAAGGAGAGAAAAACCAGTGATTTGGATGTAGCTGGGAAAAGGCAGCTTTGAAGGCCATTTGTGCCAGAGGAATGACTCAAGTGCAGTAACTTCCTCATGTTCTTCCATATACTGTGCTTAAACAACAACCACCTGAAAAGAGGCTGTAGAGAGATAGGGGTCGGTCTCTTCTCCAAGTAACAAGCTATAGGACAAGAGGAAATGGTCTCAAGTCACACCAGGGGAGGTTTAGATTGGATATTAGGAAAAATTTCTTCACAGAAAGGGTTATCAAATGTTGGAAGAGGCTGCACAGGGAAGTGGTGGAATTGCCATCCTTGGAGGTATTTAAAAGACAAGTAGGCATGGTGCTGGGGGACATGGTTTATTGGTGGTTTTGGCAGTGTTAGGTTGATGATTGGACTCAATGATCTTGAAGGTCCCTTCCAACCTAGATGTTCTATGATTCTAAAGACATAACCTTAGACATTAGAGTGCAACCCACTCTCCCACAAACACCTGCATGTCTTTAGCATTGCATACTCCTGCTTGTAAATAGGAGCAACACCTTGCTTTTGTGGCAGAATTGTGAATAAAATCTATAAAATCAGTCAGTGCTGTGCAGACAGCTTCAGCCCCCTGCAATCAATACTTTATGGATAAGTTGATGCATGCACTCTGAAGAAAATGAGATGAAATGTACCATGTCAGTTTACATAATCCAAGAGCCGATGGCCTTCATTTTCTGAGCTACCAAAACAAAGATATAAAATAATGAGATTAGGAACCTGGAGTCTAATCTCTGTATGTTTTGCATATTATTTTCAAAAAATACCTCAAAAACTATTTAAGGGGGGGAGAAACAACTGTAAGTGTCATAGCATTTCAGATATAGATGAAAATATGGTGTAAATTGGGAAAAATACTGCATAAACACCCTTCTTCCTTTATTATGCTGGCTGCCTGACACATTAGATAAGTCAGTGAAAGTCAAAAACTTTCAGTGTCTGTCATCTGAATTTGTATCAGGACTTAAGATTTCAACTTTATTTAGGTTTCTGTAGCACCCAAAAAGAATACAAGGGGAATACTCCTGGGACTGTGGACAACCCATACTGTAAGACTGTGGTCTCACTGTCCCCGGCTCTCCTTGCCTTTGTGTCTTTGTGGCTATTAGATTCATATGCATGTGCAACTGTAAAAGGTTGTTTCAATGATGAGAGCCCTTCAGGATCCCTTGTTTAAGCACCATGACTTTCACATGCAGGTGATGGCCTCCATGAGCCCTGTCAGCTTCAGCTACTGATTATTCATCCGAACATGCACATAGGCACTCTTTCGTGTATGGCTGGATGTGCACAAAATTGATGGCTAGGTTGGAAAGTATTGGCTTGTATTAAAGATGGAAACATTCCCTGTTCATGTTTGTCCTCTTATTGTTTGAAATATGTATCAAGTAAAGGTCAATTTCTTCCCATAGAATCATTTCAAGACAGTTACTCTGATAATATGACTTATCAGATGTATTTATGCAAGAGAGATACTTGGCAGTTACATGAAAATTAAAAAAAAAGAAGTATTTTCTATTATTTTTAACAAATATCATGGCAATTGTCATATAAATAAATAAACATCAAAAAATAGAGACAACCTTATGTCTGCCAAGTTGGCAATTAGGTGCTTAAATATCCTTACAAATCTGGAACATTATAGTGCTACAGCTGGTCCTACCTCTCCAACTTGTTGAAAAAAGAAAACAGCGAAGGACTTTGAGTAAGGAAGAAGAAATAAGTTGCCTTACGTAGAAACTAATCCCTGTTCTGGAATATTTACCTTTACATTTGCAGGTTTTTACATTTACCTTTTGCATTCCTGCACAGTTCTGTCAATAGACATGATTTAGAAGATGAAATTAAAAGTTAAAAATATAAGAATGAAGTAAACACTACAAAATCCTTTAACTTGGACACTGATACAACTGACATATTATTTGAATCTAGTAGTTCTTGGGCAGTATTCATGTTCTGTTTAATCAGGTAAGATCTCAAGAGAGCAAGCTGTTGCTGACTAGTCTCTTTCTAACCCCAGGCATCAACCAGGTTATCCTAAATCCCCTAGCTTTTCTGCAATGTGCTGTTAGAAACCTCTTCATGATAAGTGCCTAATACATTTAAGAGATGGACCTCACTATCTAGGGGACCTTGTGGTGAAGGCAGTGGCCCTGTCAGGAAAGCAAAGTTAGGGTCCGCATGGAAGGTTCACCTTTCAACTCAGTTGAACCAACGGCTGAAGAAGAAGAAAGTGTTTTAGTGTAAATGGAGATGTCAAAACTGACAAGGAAAAGTCAAAACAAAGCCATCCACAGCAATCAATGTAGTACCAATTATTCAAGAAGAGAATCTGTTGCTAGGTGCTGCCCAGGAAGAAAATACATGCGCTGTCTTCCCTGTTTTCATCTCCCCTGTCAGCTTGCCCCACTGTTATTTCTGTGCTACTTTGTCTCCTCACTTCAGTCTTCATTCTTGTGTTTTTCATCACAGTGCCTTCCTAGAGCCTTTTTCTCATCTTGGGTTACTAATCTGTGGGATGATAAACCCAGGAGACGAAGATTTTTCCTGCTGTTGGAGTCAGCTGCTTTTTTTTTTTCGTCTTGCTCTGTGTATTCTCTCATTCTTACTGATCTCCTCTGAAACACACAGGGCAGAGGACAGCAAAGAAGCACAGAAAGAGGGGAGAAGTATAAGTGAAGTTATTGCCCAATGCAGAAGAAGGCTCAAGTTACAACATCTTTAGATGGAAAAACTATCAGAAGTAAGGTTTTAGAAGAAGAAATGTCTTCCCTGCTGACAGCACCGTAAGGGATAGCTTCAGGGCAGAATTTTAAAAACAGAGGTTGTCTTGACCTCTCTCCAGCCTTGCATGGTGCTCAGCATGATAGAGCAAGGGAAAAAAAAAATATACTGGGTCAGACACAAAGACACATTGCATTGCAGCAGAGATGCAATAGCCCCCCTGTTTTTTCTGTGGTTCTGAATGGCAAGAACTGGGATACTGAATTCAATATGACCACAAGAATGATTTGAAAACAGAGACAGTTCAGAAAAGAGCAACAAAATAATTAAGGGGCTGGAGGGATTTACCTATGAGGAAGATTAAAAGAACTAAATAAATATGTATAGTTTGGCTAAGCGATAACTGAGGAGAAGCATGCTAACCATCTATAAATATTTGACTGGCATAGACACTAGGGAGGGAAAGGAATTACTTAGCATGAAACAAGCAGGGATATCAGGGAGTAATGGGATGAAATTAAGAAATGGAAAATTGAGGCAGAATTTAAGGCAAATCCTCCTGACAATGAATTCTAATAGTCTGCGGAGAACATAACAGCATAAGTGCAGCAGGGAACAGTCCTGCACTGATAGGAAGGGGGACTTAAATGACTTGCTAGGCCTTTCCAATCTCAAATATTTATGATTCTATAATTAAGTATTATTAAATTTAATGACACGTGCCTTTTTTTTTTTTCAGCAAATTCTGACTGTTGCCTCAGGTCAGAAGTGTGCAATTATTTCCTAACTAAAGGTCTTATATTTTAACTCATGAATTCTCTCAAAATTAAGTAGGTAGGTCTCTTTTTTTTTTTTTTTAACCTAAATTGAATTTCTGTTAATGCATTTTTCTCTTATTTTCAAATAACAGCTATCTGCCCCTAGTAGCGACTCATAAATCCCTCTTTATGCACGGCAAGCATGTATACTTAAGGCTGCATGGCTCAATGCCTGAACCTGGTCAGCCTCAGGTGGAACGCCTGCTGTGTTCAAGGGAACTGCTGTTCCAAAGCCCAGATGAGCCCAGAGGCTCTACTTACTCCAAGGATGAACTGCATGGAACAAAGGAAAAAAAAAAAAGTTGCATAGTATTGCTAACTAAGAGCTGCTTATAGAGCTTTGAACCTAGATCATGGCCATATGAAGAGTTTCATGTTACCACTTAACCCTGTGCTGCAGCACCATTTCTGAAATGTAAACAGGTGTTGATGTGGTAGTTGGCCAAGCTCCCAGCCAGTATCCCAGGTGGTGGATAGCAAGTTTCCCCTATTTTACATTGGCAAAGTCCTGCATTTTGGTGCACATGCCTGCTTTTGCCAACATATACTCCGAAGTGTCTCCTGAAGTGTGCACGAGTCTAGGAAGCGATCAGAGGATTGTGGTCTCATGTGAGCAGTTGTTTTGGGGATCCAAATGGTTTGTTCTGATCTGTCTTGGGTAGCACATGCTGCCTGAGGTAGCTGTAAAAGGCAAGGTTGTAGTTTTTGCTGATATTCTACCATTGGACACATTACATGCACAGCCCCCAAGAGAGTTTATGCAGTCTAATTCTTTGCGAATTATCACAAAAATATATCTTTTGTCCAGGTAACAGTGCTGTTCACCTCCCACTGTGGAAGGGCACCTGTGACACTTCATGCTTTTGTGATACTTTCTTTTGGTTTCCCCATGTACTGCAGCTGCAGACTGGATAATTTACCAACACTGTATCAACAATTCGTGACATTCATATTCACTTTGTTTTTGACTACTTGCTTAAAGCTTCTTTTTATTTTACGTGTGAGACTTTAGCCTCACCCAGAACAGTAAATGACAGCAGAGTTTCATCTGGAATTAGGATGTGGTGACAGTAATGCCTACAAACACGCTGGTGTAGCACAGCTAGCACAGGCTTCACCATGAAGGATGAAATGCATCTCTCTCCAGCCCCAACACTTAGTCCCTGCCTTGTTACCTGCCACAGGAGCGCCTCTGACCTGTGAGCCTGGTCCACTTGCATGTCTGATAGCTGGTCCACTGAGGAGATCAGAAAATGTGAGAGGCTGGGTATTTCTTTCTAGTGTGAGTAAATTCTTGGCAAAAGACGCTGGGTGCTAGCATTACAATAATCTAAACACTAATTACCAGAAATCTATTTGCCAAATCTTTGCGCTTGTAAGATAACACTATAGCAATCAGGCTGAAGTAGGATAATTAAACAAACCACTCTCCTCTCCCCTCTTCTCCCAGTAACTCTGCAGCCCTGTCTGTCATTTCTCAGCACTGAATTGCTAAGATGTGGGTGGCTGATACGAAAGCTCAATTTGCTGTATGCATTTTACAGGAGGTATGGCTTCAGTACGGCTTCCTCACAAGATGGTTTAGCACTGGACTGTGTCCAGCCAGAAGTAGGTGAAAAAGCTTTTGGCAAAGGAAGGAAAGAAAGAATGAAAAGATTTGCCCCCTTTCCCAAAGCAAGAACAGACACAATCTTGCTCTTTTTTTGCAAGGAAAGGATTGTGAATCCAATGTTGGTGGCAATGCTAAATGTCCTGAAGGATCTAGATATCTGAGGTGCAAGACCTGGATTGCTGCTTGTCAGAACTTGTCTATCTTTTTTATATTCTGTTGAAAGAGTAAGCAATTCAGTGGTAACATGCTGCTGACAGCTTTTCATTAAGGTGCATCAAGCTTTAGCCATCAGTTTAGTAGAGTCCTCTCTTTGCCTCCACAGCTTCTATTAAAACAGCTTCTGAGAGCCTTTATATGTTGCAGTGTTGGTCTTAAACTCATGACAAGAGGAATTGTCCTCTCATTTCTATCCACCAAATACAAAGTCTTTCTCCAGGTCTGGATTTTTCAGGAACCTATAGCTTTCTCATTCTGGAAACCTTTTTAGAGTATATATCACAGTGAACATCAGCTTAACCTATGTATTACTGAATAAGGGGGAGAAAAGATCTTACATTTTTAGATTAAAAAGCATAAAACACAACTCGTGCCTTCTGAATACATTTTATTCAGGGGTTTGTATAGAATCTGTCTTAGTTTTGAGTGCATTTTTGCCTTTGATAGCTAGGTATTTTTTTACTTCCCTAATAGCCTTCACTGTTACAAAATGCCTTCTACTAGGTAGTCCACATTTTTACCTTAATTTTAGGCCATGGTTGCTTTTTGCATGTGCACAGCCCCTGCAAAAACAAAACAAAACAAAACAAACCACCCAAAATACATATTTTTATATCATTCTGCTTATCACTCACAGAAAACAAAAAGAAAAAGAATTAACAGCTTCCTTGTATTTTCTGCAGCCTGTTTGCTTAACTTTTTCATCAGTTAGATTCTTCTGAACTTTTCTGTGGTGACTGTTGTTGTTTGTCTGTTCAGTTTATTGATTATTTCCATAGCCCTCCACATAGACACCATACAGGAAAAAATACTAATATAAAATGAAGAGCCTTTTCTCTCAGGCTTCTGAACTGTAAGCCAGTCATTCTGCATAGTTACCATACAGAGCTAGAAGTAATTTATATATTTCCTTTCACACAGAGTTTCTGTTGAGCAGGAAACAAAATACATACTTCTGGAGATGCACAAAACAAAATAGCAGTTTACTCATGCATAGAGAGCAAATTACTTTTGGGTAGAATAAGAATGTTACAGTCCAGAATTGATGTGGTTTTCATGTTATCTTAAAGAATAATGTCAAATCTTTCCTCACTGTGTTTTTTTAATGAAAATGAGAAATAACTTTACACCACTAAGGTACTCTTGGATTCAGGACATTTCCACACTCTAAGGCTCCTAGCAGAGCTCCTGGCTTACTTTTGTGAAGGTAATTTCGCAGTGACAGCTGTGAGATAGCATCTATAGATTGTCCTGCAAAATGTAACTTTCCATTAGGAACCAGAGTGACTATTCTCTAGCAATAAGAACTCTTTAATAAACATTTATTTTTGTCTTCTTCACCTAGACAAAAGTCTGCCACAGTGTTTGGAACATCTGCTGGGATGGATCTATCTGTATTTCTCGTAGCTACTGGAAATCTATATAGTGACAGTTGCTAGCAGTGACAGCAGTGGTCAGACAAGCAACACCATTTTTTTAAAGTATCCTGTTTACTATATCCCACCCCCCAGTGAAGATCTTACCACGCAGGCATAGCTGGGAAGGGGCTGAAGGACAAGAGGACACACTACAATTGCACTGAGCACTCTGCTTTTTGTATGTCCTTGTGCATGTCCGAGCAATTTCTGCCCACCATGTCCTTCTGATCTCTTTGTGTCTTAATGGTGGTAGCGGGCTGAAATTTCAGTTTACTTCCTCTGCATTCATGCCTCTCCTGTGAGAGGCCAAAGGAGCTGGCTTTATCAGCTCCATCAGTTTCCTGTCAGCAAGCAGCTTACCCTGGGACAGGGAAGTTCTGGACCAGAGAGTTGCAACAACTTCATATCCATACAGCACCACTTGGGCAACACACAGTCAACGGAAGAGAAAAAATTGCTATTTACTTCTTCTAATGAAATTTTCATTTAGCATGAACGGATGTGTCACAATCAGCTTGACTCTTCTCCTTTTGCAAGAAAGGAGGCATCTCATTTCACTGAGTCACCAGTCAGTTTGGTGTTTTGCATGACTTCCTTGTTAATCTTCACGTTTACCATGACAGCAATACAGTTTTTCAAAATCACATACTGTTGTGGGTTTTCAGACTCCCTAATTTCTATTGTTCGTCTGCTGTTGCTTCTTGCAGAGCCGCTAATTTTCATTCCAGGGATGGTGTACAGAGCAGACCACTAGTTAACACAAGAGGCGGCCGTCTGACAAAGACTGGAAAAGGACTGGGGCTTTCTGTTCTAATAATCACAAGTGCCAGTAACAGGACAGGAGGAGAGACTCAAACACGAATAAATTAATTAGCAAGGACATTATTTATACACTGGGAATTCCTAGTGTATGTGGTGTCTGCTCTAATAACCCATGGACAAATCACCTCCCCTTGCTGTAACACCTTAGGGAGAGGGCCAACAGAGAAAGACAACTGTAAGTTCCTGTCTAAAGGGAAAAGGATAAGAAGCAGCTTGAAAATCTGCAGGGAGAGACCCTGCATATGCATAAAGGGCAGAGTGATCCATATGGACATCTGCCCCTCACAACAGCTCCTCTTGCTCCTGGCCAGAGCTGTTACAGAGTGATCTGCAGTTAATATCAACAGCATTGTGGTACATGGGGAATTGGGCACTTCAAGCTGCCTTTTCCTAATGCAGTGAAACACAGGTGGCTGTGGAGGAGCTTTTAGTAGGAAAGACAACCTTCCACAAAGGTCAAGAAAAGCTAAAAATCTCTTCCTTGCTTATGTATCCTTTGTGAAAACAAAACCGGATTGTTAACTGTTAAGGGGAAAAATGCCAGTGTTTTCAGGGGAGCCCAAATTCTCATTTCTGGTCCATGGTGACTAATTCTTTTTATGGTGCAGTTTAGCTGGCCATTTGATAAAAAAAGAATGATAAAGATAAACTCTTTATTTTCTTTGCTATAAGTCTGTACGTGATGGATCATAAGATTCTGAGCTTTAGCTTTTGCTTAAGGAAAATACAAAAACAAAGTATTCACTAAACATTTAACTTTTACAGCGCCCTTACCTATGAACGATGTATTCCTCCTGTACTACTGAGTCACTCCAGCATTCAGTACTATTCAGAATTATCCAGAATAACATCTGAGCTTTTCTTGGGAGGTTAAATTCATCTGCTATTTTCTAAAGAAATAAAAATGCTTTTTTACACGCATTTTAGTTTTATTTAATTGGCTAGTGAACATGTAGGAGCTAAGTATTTGGTTACATGATGTAATTTGTTACATTTGTTGCTGCAATAGTGATATTATGGTATGAAGCTGTGATATTTAAGACAGAAAAGGGTGATGGTATTGAAATCCGCAGTACTTTAAAGCATGTGAAGTTTAAAAAAGGAAAGAAAAAAAAAAGAAAAACTTTTCACAGCATTTTTTAAAGACAAACATAACCATATAATTTATGGTACATGGTAATTACTTCTCTGTTTGAGATGTTCACTATTTTCTCCCATTGTAATTTCACATACTGGATAATGAGTATCCTCCGCACAGAAACAACAGTAATGGTTGTGCGGCAGGAGGATGGTTACTTGATTGTTCTACAATAAAATGTTGCCTCAATTCTTCTCAGTGCATGACTCAAATACAGGTGTGCAGGGGAGTAAAACTGAAAGGCCAGAATATTAAGTTAAAAAAAAAAGGAAAGATACTTTGTTGAACAGTCCAGCAGAGCAAAGCAAAGTCATACTGTACAAAATGGATATGAACATGAACATTGGTTCATGAACTGATAGGAACATGAGCATGAAATTCGCTTTTTCAAACAATCCCCTGTAGATGACACTTAGAATATAGCCATTGACTCCATATGGAGGTAAAGCTCTGCCTCTTTGTTTCTGAAGGATCAGACACAAAACTTGAAATAACAAGCCTATATAAAATTTTGCCTGAAATACAGGTTTTCAAAAGCTGTCTAATGATTTGGTGCAAGAATATCACAGTTGTATCCAAACTCCCTTCCAGTTTTACAGGAGCAGAGTATGATCTGCTAGGAAATAAACATTGTTTCCTTTCTAATGTAAATTGATTGATGGAGAATTATATGGTGGAAATTTTAGACTGTGCAGGGAATACCTAGATAGTAAGTTAGCGTTGCGTTTGGTTCTTTTAAAGCTTTTATTAAACTGTTCTTTGTATCAGGCTTTAAATACATCTCACTGAACTTCGGACTAAAAGCTGTTAAACATATTCCTTGAAACCAGTGTATTTTTTAGTTTGAAATATGTTTGGTAATGGATAAGGAATTTAATTTTATTGCTATGCAACTGGATACTGTGTAACAGAATTCATGTAAATGTATCTGATGTAAACATGGTAAATACCCCCAACACAAGGTAAAACCTAAAGCTTCAACAGGACATGAGCTTACCATGATAGAGTGATGGATGCCAAGATATACTTAGAGAACAAAAAGATGTTTCCTATACTTCTAGTGATAAAGTTTGCATTTAAAAATCTTCAGAAAGATCTGAACTGATACTTCAGTCCTTTAACAAAGATGCCATTCACTTAGGTTGTTATAGTGCAATTCTGAACTTTAAACAGGGACAGATGCTTTTCCTCATGGAGATGATCTGTCTTCTGAAAAATGGAGGTAAAAATAGAAAGGAAGAGATTCCTAAAAATCATTGTCAGTCAGGAAAAAACTACTGTTACAGTTGGTTTTCCAAGGGTAAATACACAAAACAGTCACAGTGAAGAAGCAGCCCAGAACAGTAACTACACCTGATCTCAGATAAACCTGAGAAATAGCTTGCTGCATATAGCCAAGAGGAAATAAAAATCCCCCAAATCATGCTAGCCTAAAAAGGGTATAATGCAGTCTCCTATGTTGTGGAATCCAAAGAATAATATTGAAATACAATGCCATCATCCTATTTTTAGGAAAGCATAATTTCTATAATTCGTTAGAATGTTATGAATTTCAATACACTGAAAACAGTTTGAATTTAAACTACAAACTACCTCTCAATACAAAGATAAAACCCAAAGGGGAAAAACAAATCTTACAGAATCCTTCCAGAATTAATACTGGATTACTCCGAGTTCAAATTACAATAATACCATCATCAAGCAAGTCCTCAATTAACCTCATCTGACATTCCAAGCAGAATATTTTAAGGGTTGTGAAGCATGCAAATAGAAAACTCAATTAAAGACCGACTTCATGCATTGGACAGCCTGTGAGAATAATGCGAAAAATTATGTAATCAGCCCAGTGCTTCAATAAACACCCCCAGATGATGGAGAGGAGACTGACAAAATTGAGGATCAGCATCCTAATTCCTTTCTCAGGTAGAGCCCAGAAAGATTAAGAACTTGTTCACATGGGGGAGCTGGGACACCCTTCACATTCACTCTGAGCTTGGCTCCTGCGCGTTCCGATGACCTGCAGTCACACAGCCCAAATCTTATCATGCATTAACCACTGAGATAAAATATGTTCTGTGCTCTTTTTGGAACCGCAGTGGATTCAGAGTGCATTAACCGAAGGCGTACTAGCATTCACTGGGCACAGCTGGACCACAGGCACTGCTGGAGGGCTGCCAAGTGCCCTTGCCGGGGAGACCCCTGACTGCCTGCTCCTGCCCTCACCTCTCACCATCAGGTGCTGCTGCCTAGTTAAATGCTGGCACGCCGCTGGGGCAAGTCCTTTGCTGGTGGCAAACACAGCCCCGAGGCTGCAGTTGGCGATACTCCCTAATTAATATAACCACGCTCTAGCATAAGAGCATCGTCTGTCCGGAGTGGGACAGTCATCCTAGAAGGGAAAAGGTGAAGGTTCGGGCTGCGGTGTGATGCGAGGTGGCAATAGGAATATCTCTTCAGGTGGCTGATTTGCCCATGGCTCAGAGCTGGGTTTTTCTGCTGTTTTAGACTGAAATGAGGGGCCAGCATGAACCTTTTTACATCCCTGGTGTAAACACTGTCAGCGCTTTGCATAGGCAGTTTGTTAATACCAAGAAAGTGATCTGGGCTTGTGATTATTTTTTTCCTTGACTTTTCTGACTTCTACTTTTTCTTCTGCTTCCGTTAGATGTAACCGATATTATATATTTTGATACACCTCTAGGACCTGTTTTTTCCACATATCTGCTGGGCAGTTGTAGCTGTTTGAATTTTTAACCTTTCCTCATGTGCTGAATGCAGTGGCCGTGGCAGAGAAAAAGCTACTCAGACTCAGTGCTTGGTGTATATGTTTAAAATTCCCTGCTCCGAATGCGACTATCAAATAGGCATTTGTATGTATTTACACAAGCCCTATTTTTCTTCCTGCATGCTGATAATCTTTTTCCCTAAATGTTCAGAAGGGTAGCTATTTTCCCTGTTGAACCTCAGAAATACTGGCTAAAAAAAAGTTGTGAGAATGTAGTAGTTCACTGCGTCTCAGCTATTTGTTCCTAACTGTTCTCTCTTTTGCTTCTGCCATCTGACACATTAATTTTTTCCTTCCACTCTTCTTTGGCTCCTCCCAGCAGGAAAGCTCTTCTTCCCATAGCACTCTCAAAATGGTGACTGCCACCTCCTGCCTTTTGATGCAAAAAAAAAAAAAAAGAAAGATAAACACTGTTCCCCCCTAGCCCTTCCAAAACCCTATTAATAGAAGTGTACTTACTGTGCACAGTGCAAACTAAGAATAGTGTTAAGTACTATATCGTAATTAACAGGGTACAGTAATGCTCTCATTTTGATCACCGGGTTTTGAAGTCCCAGCTTTCATGGTATGTAATGAAGTACATTTCGAAGTGCTCTATCATAGAGCTCTGTAGCATATTTTATAGGCATTTTCTTCCCCAGTTACAAAGGGAAGAATTTCTGTAGCAGAAACATTTTTTGAGGCTTTTTCCCAGGATAAGACTTAGCAGTGCAGCTGTAAATCAGCTCTGCATAAGAAATGCATAGACTTCGTGGGCGGTGAGGCAGGAGGCTGTGGACATTTTTAACCCCTGATATTCTGGACAGTTGTTTCAAAACACTGTTTCTGCATCTGCTTAATTTGTGCCTGTCCTCATGAAGTATGACATGAACTTTATGGTACCGCAAATACAAGGTGGTAAGCAGTAGGAAAAGAATTTATGGCAATATGAGGTTTAAAGACTGCAAGCTTTTCCCTCTGTCTTTTTGTGAACTACTTGTTTCAAACTGTAGCCCTCGCTATTTCTTTCTTACTTTCAACTTGGCTGCTTTTATTCAGAAATGAGGCTTGTACAAGAAAGCTTTCACTATACCTGTATGTCTGTCTTTCCTCCTTCCCTTTCAATGCCTTTTGAATTGACAGGCGCATTTCAGCCACTTTTGACAAAGAACATCAGTTTTCAAACATACGGTGGTCCAAGAATTGGAACTTTGGTGCTTTGGGAAAATGTGGGGCTAAGTGGAAGACAGACTTATGCCGAAGGACAGGCAGGGATGGCTCAGCCTCTGCTTGCCTCCCTCAGCAGCCAAGGGTCATGGCTGGCTGGACAGGCTCTTCATGCATCGCTCCGAACCACTGTGGCGTGCATTGCTTCTTGCATACCACATGTACATAGAGGAGGGGGCTCATTGCAGTCGGGAGTATTGGGGACACAGAGGGAAAGTAAGAATATGGTACATGAGGGATCCAGGGAAGATGGAGGGATATTGTTGTGCTGTGGTGTGTGTGGGAGGGGTAATTATAGGAGGAGGTAGGGGTTTATTGCTGCTGTGGGGGCTGCGACATGAAGGGATGTAGGGCACAGACCTGTGGGAAACCTAGCTTCATTCCTACCCATGGATATGGAACAACATGTTGGTTGCAACATGTGTAATTTCTCACAGTTTCTTGAAGCAGTAGTTAAATAGTTATATCTTCTTACTTGTATTTTGCAAAAATAAAGATTTGCTTTATTCATCTGAGATGTTTTTTATGAGGTTCATAATACTAGCTACATAAAAGAAAAATACATTTCTCATACTTAAGATTTTTTCATGGTTCAATAGAGTAAGTTTAAAATAAAATGCAGTATCAGTGGGAACATAACCACACCACATATACAATGAAAGCAGTGTTTCCCCACTTTAAATGGTCTTTGTTCAGTACCCCTGCACATTCACAAAATAGTCTGTGAGCTCCTTTAGAAATAACCTACTAAATGTTCATGAAATACACAAGGAAATGCTACACACGCACACACACACAAAGAAAACATATAGCCCCTAAACTCTGAATTTGAAACTGTCACTGTTTATCCTCCATAGAAAACACAAAAGTCTTCTTGCTTAAGTGTCCAGTGCAAATGAATTTTGGGGAGGGAGTTCCTCTCCATTTCACTGCTCTCTTAGCTGTACAGATTGTTGCATGTGATTATGTGAGAAGAGCAGGTACTGCCCAGCAGCTGGTAGCCTATTTACAGCGTAGTGTCTTCTGCCCTCGGTTTCCAAAACCTCTCATCCTCCAGTAGCTTAGGCGATAGTTAAATTGCCCTTTCTTGTAATTTTTATTATTTAGAAAAAGGCAGAAGAGAGTTAGCAGAGTCTCCCAGGACAAAAGTTCTGTCATCTCTGTTAATGTGGTCGAAGTGGTGGGAACAGCACTATCTGTTGTGTTAGAGAAAACAGGCATGGCTGAGCGGCAAGCGGCCCACCTTGTTCTTTTGCTAATCATGCTACAGTGATATTGATAAAATTGCCATAATAACGTACATGGCCAAAAGTGTTACCAAAGCTGGTCTGACTCTGAGCTGTGACTTACAGAGCCAAAGCCAGCAGACGGCAAGATGTCGAATCCATCTCCTCCCCCAAAACCAATACATATTGGTAAAGACCTGCAGTGCAATACTGGGCACTTTTTATTCAAAGCAGTTTGAAAAGGTACCAGACTGTCAAAGGGACAGATCTAGGAATGGGTATACGTGAATTTGGTCCCAGAACTGCAGTTGCAGAGAGGTAAGGTTCACAGCACATCCAAAGAAAAAAAATAATAATCACAATGCTTATCACCTACACACACAAAAAATAGGACAGAGTGGGTAGGGAGGCGGAAGCAAACTCACTGAGACAGATACAGTGCGGTACTGAATATGCAACTGCTAAAGGGGTCATGCTTTTGTGCAAACCAAGCAGGTCATGTAGGCAGGTCTGTGAGAAGCTATTTCTGCTGATATTCAAAGACAACTGTCCGTTTCAGAGCATCATCCCCTTACTCTTCTTTACATCTGTTTGCACACTGGCTCTTCTCCCTGTATCCTGTATTTGTAATTGTTTGTTGTTTGAAATCATCTCACTAGATGAGATGATATCAGCTCACTAGAAATAGTATTAAATAGAATACATAGATTAAAAAAAAGCAAGACTCTTAAACTTATGAATTTAAATTAGATTAAGAAGAAGCATTCAAGATAAGCTAAAAGCAAATTAGGTGGAAGCCAACTCTGCCCAAGAGATTGCCTCTACACACTAGAGAAAGGAGAGCCAACTTGCTTCCGCAAATGAGAAATCATCTCTTACGCAGTGGCCAATATCACAAAATTTCTTTTTTCTGTCTATTTGTTAGGAAGACCCTCACTACATCCCACCGGGCACAGATGTAATCAGAGAAATTTTAATCTTTTCTCATAAGCCAGTCCCCTCAGCAATCACTAGCATTGCATTTCTTTGAATTCTCTTCCAACTGCTCAACATTATGGTAAGAGGTTGTCCAGCCCTGTATGCTATCTTCTGAGGACTAGCTCCCTTCTGCATCAGAGGGACCCAAGAGCATTCAGTAGGAAACAAGAGCATTTGTGGGATCAACCAAGAATTTTCCATTTCACCATTCTCAAACAGAATGGGATTATTGTTCCCTCCTGAACAAAGGTATCATGGTTCTTCATCTGCAGACTGAAAAAGTGAAAAGAAATGAAAATTCAAAAATGGCTCTTTTGCTCTGATACTGCATTGCAGATTCGCATCTAATTTTCCGCCAATATTATCCACTCAGTCTCTTTCAACATTGCTGTTTTCCAAATTTTTCCTCCCACTGAATCTGTATGTTTGATTAATGTTTTCCCAGATGTCTGAACCTGGGGAAAAAAAGCACTTTCAGTCTCATTTTGTTAAGTGCTAGGAATCTCTTTGATGATCCATAACTAATTTTACTGTACTTGTCACAAAGCAGATGTGTGGCAATAGTCCCCTAAGCATGCTGCATTCAATCATTACAAATTCCAGAGTTCTCCTTTCTCATATCCCCTTTTTTGTATTTATTTATCATTAGTAATTAACCTTCACAGTTTATCATATTCTCTTTCACTGGTTTAATGAACACATTTGACTCATGAGTTATACACTTGGTCCAACTACATTTTATCCCTCTCTTTTTAATTTCATCCCTTTGTAGAATATCAGATTAGGATGCAGTTTCAGGAATATAGCAGGTCTTCATTTTGGCTATTTTGTCTCAATCCCTTAGTGCATTAATTCTCCTTATTTCTAATTTACCTGAAAGATTTTTGCATTCAAAGCATGGAGAGTCTTTAAACATTAAGAAGAGGAACTATTAAAATGAAAGACTGTAAATAATTCCTACTTAAAGAAGGTGTACTCTGTTATCTCTAACTCAGCATCCATAATTTACAATAGCTTTAAAGCTCACCTTTGTTTCAGCCCTCTCCCATGGAAAGGTAGAAATCGCCTCTGAATTGTCCCTTTTATTTCTGATAAAAAAACCAGAGAGATGAATGATGCTATTGAATCTGACAACAGGAGGAATTCATGCAACTATCTAAAAATAAGCAATCCCTTTGTGACTGTACAGAAAATGTGACTATTTAGAATTAGGGTAGCTGAGTCTGGAAGGCATCTTTGGAAATTGCCTGTTCCAACCCCTCTGCTCAAAGCAGTGCCACCTAGAGCAGGTTGCTCAGGGCCGTACTCAGTCGGGGTTTGCATATGTCCAATGATGGAGACTTGACAGCCTCTCTGGGCAACCTGTGCCAGTGTTTAATCACTCTCACAGTAAAAAAAGATTTTGTTTTTTTCCTTTTGTTTAAAAAAGTATTTTTTATATTTCAATTTGTGCCCATTTACTACTTTTGAAAGTCACATCTCATTACACTGACAAAACAGGTTTCTTGCCAGGGTATTTTCTGCAGGAACAATAAATCAGTTACAAATGTACATCTATTTTTCTGCAGAAGTTGTCAAAGTGCTATTGTAAGACCAGCCTAGATATTTGTGCTACTAGACATATCAAAGTCCTTATGAAACAAAAGTAGTATCTTATTCACTGTAATGTATATGATAAATACACTGGTTATATACAGAAGTAAAGGAACTATTTGCCAGTGAATGTTGGAACAGAAGCCATAGAATAATTTTTATCATAGTAATATCAGTAGGTATTAAGCCAGAAACTATAGTGTTGTTCTTGCCCCTTATTCTAAAACTATAGGAGAATTAGTTTGTTTGGCTTTTACTATTAGATTCCATTTTAGTGTATGTGAGAGGTGTGCATGTGCATGTGTGTGGTTGCATGCGAAGTAAGACTCTGCAGAAAACACTAAATGCAAACTTAGATGAATTTTGTGTCTGAATCTCAAAACTGGATGTTGGAGAACCCATCAGGACTCTATGGTATGGAGTTTCAGCAGGAGCGTTGTAGTGACTATCAAAAATATCTGGATGACACTCAAACAATTACAGAACTAAAACTTGATGAACTTCAACACTGTCACAACCATTGTTTCTGGTCCCTTCCTCAGAAAGCCCTTAGTACCCAGCTGGCCAACTTGTATTCAAATTGATTTATGTAAAGGGCAGTTCTCCTTTCTTTAAGGGAGATGAAATACAGAGTATTGACAATCTGTCTGATGAAGTGAATTGACCCAGAAGTTTTGCAAAGGTTCATTCTGCTGAACTTATACAGGTGGATTGCATTGGGTGGTTCTTTTGCAATAAACGCCCAGAGATCCTATCTGGTTAGTACCAGGTAGAGTTGTTTTTCTGTTTAAGGTCCACATGAGCTCACAACTCACTGGCCTCCCTCGGTCTGAATGCCAAAGATACTGGTTTTCATTGTCTACAAAATTTTCCTTACTATGGCTTGAAAATCTATGTCTAACCTCAGGAGCACTGTAGTCTTTCCAGCCTTTGGTTCTGACTAGTCATAGCCCTGTATTTGGGTAATCCTACAGCTCCATCCTCTACACAGCAATACCTTTTAGGAAGGGAGCCAAGGACTACTGGCTGTGTTCCCCCATCTGGATGACAGGGCAGGAGCTGGACTTCAAAATATGCTATCATGTATACCTGTTATTCAGCCCAGATAGGCAAATAGCTGGAAATGAGTAATTGGTGTAATGGGTGACTTAATTTTGGCAAACAAAGTTGGTGTTCCAACAGGGACCAAAGTATCATCTTCGCTGGACCAAAGTATCGTCTTTGCTTTGGAGGTTTGTCAGGTGCAGGATGAAATATCTCATCCAAAAAGGAAAGGGAAGGCCACAAAGATTCAAGTGGCTAGCTAAAAGATTCTACCTTTTGACAGAAAGTGACTTGAATTTTAGGTCTCAAATCACAGATAAGTTTCTTGACTTGGCTACTTGTAGCTGTTTATCCTTATTTCTGCCCAGTTGATACCCTTTACCATCCTGATATAAAATGTGATTCTTCATGATATCTCAGCAAAAAGCTGTTTGCTGCACAGTTGTGCTCGGAATCTTTTTTTCAAAAAAACCTTGAGAAGACATGTTAGAAAGGGAAAACATTGCCACAGTTTGCTGGTTTTCTTCTTTTTTTTATTTTTTATTTTTTTTTAACAGTGAATTTGACAGTGGGTGGAAAGTGGTGACTTAGACATTGTTACACTGTTGAAACTCATCAGGTTGGCAGGGTGCTCTGCCATGTGCTCTGGGAAAAGGGAATGGCATGAGGGAGGGAAAAGGAGAGAACAAGGTGCTGTTTCTTGGATCAGAGCTTTTGTTAGATTCCAGAAGAGAGGAAATTCAGATGTTTAGCTGGCAGCAGTTGGTGGTGAGGGAAGAACCCTGGCTCAGTTCCCTGTTGGGCACAGGGAGCAGTTTCCCTCCATCTGTTAGGAGCTTCTGATTAGATGAGGTAGGTTAAATCTTTTTTCCCTCTGCTCCCCCTTCCCAACGGTTGTGAAATCACTTATTTGTGTTGCTGGGAGCAAAGAGAAGAGAAATGAAACCACAAAGCCAGTGCAGGGCTTTTTATGCTCTTTGCAGGTTGCAGAGGCTGGAAGGAGATGATTAGAGTGATTGAAGATTGATGGAAGTGATAAGATGGGTAAAAGGGTACTGAAGAGAGCAAGGAATGATGCATTTACTTAATGGGTTATCTTAAGTTTCTCTGTCAGGCTGCCTTGTTTGCAATCTGTTTAATATTTGCTCTTACCTTATAAAGCATAACAGTGGCTTATTGTACATTTTCTAAAATTGTTTTCAGAAAGGATGAATTTGTATCTGCAAGTGTGTGAATTGGTACAGGGAAAGAGGAGTTACTACACACTTGCTGTGTGCCAGTATGGCTTATCTCGAGGCTGTGCTGAAGTAAAATCAACTGCATCATGTTATAGTGGTGTTTTCCACCTATAGGCACTTCTTAGCTGACTGCCGTAGTGATTAAACTAAGATTGTACAGGATTGGAAATAGAGGCCAGTACAAGCTCTTCAGGCAGCAACTCACTGACATCAAGCTCTGGCAGGTTTTAAAGCAACAAAACAAACACATGATTAAAAAAAAAAAAAAGAGGCTTTGGGAAAAGCCTTCCTGAAACTCACAAATATATACAGTCACCCAGACCAAATCTGAAAGAATATTAATTCTGAAGGAGAGGAGGAAACTTCCTTCCTCTTTCAGCCTTTTCTCTCTCTTCACTCTTCACCTTCTGTGACTAATCTCCTTGGATTCCTTACCTTTCCCACTGCGATATTGATCCATCTCCTGTGAGGGCATTAAATTACATAACACACCAATACAACAGGCTGCTCTATTTGTGCAGCAGCCCCCTGTTAATTCTTCAATAGCTGGCTGGCCTGGCACAAAATATTAAAAAAAAGACAGCCACAAGCAGCCTACAGCCCAGGGTAGCATCATTTAACTGGGTGTTGCCTCACCACCTCCCTGTGCTTTGCCAGCCCTGCAGTTGGCATTCCTGGTTCTGCCAGGCTGCCAGGCATTATCACAGGAGCTGAAATGACAGCAGCCTGTAAGAGGGAAAATTAATTTGGTGATGTGGATGCTACACCAACCACTAAACCAGCAGCTTTCCCTTTGGGGGTTGACCAGAAGATCAGACAGATTATACACGGCCTGGTTAGAGATGATTACCTTTGCTGAATTCAAATCTGTAAGGTTATTACTGAAAGTCATAAGTTTGCTTAAGCAGAAATCAAAATATGCATTTTTTCCTGTCTTAGTAAGTTGAAAGAGGCACTTCTGCAAAGCCAAACACTGTTTTCATAGAATCATAGAATGGTTTGGGCAGGCATGGACCTTAAAAATCATCTAGTTCCAACCCCTCTGCCATGGGGAGGGACACTCTCCACTAGACCAGGTTACTCAAATCCCCATCCAACCTGGCCTTGAACACCTCCAGGAATGGGGCACCCACAACTCTCTGGGCAACCTGTTCCAGTGTCTCACCACCCTGACAGTAAAGATTTTCTTCCTAATATCTAATCTAAATCTGCCCCTTTTTAGTTTAAAACTGTTACCCCTCATCCTATCACCATGCTCCCTGATAAAGAGTCCCTCCCCATCTTTCCTATACACTTCTTTTAGGTACTGGAAGGCCACTATGTGGTCTCATAAAGTTTTCACAGTTAAACATTCTTCTCCCCCCAGGCCTGGAAAAGCAAGATGGCCTAGAAAGCTCCCAGGAAGCATTTTTCAAACATGCAAATTTGTAACCCAAACTAGCTAATTTACATCTCAATTTAAATATATCCCACAGTACTTTAATCCATTGATTAGACATCAGTACGTTTACATTTCCATCACTTCCACATTAACGGCAGCAGTACGTCACAGTGACCTTACAAATACCTTGTCAAAGCCTTTTGTGTCAAAACAGCCCAACCTCAGAAATGCACTATCAAAACATCCCCATCATCCCATGTCAAAACAGTTTCATCACAGAGTCTAAGCACATTCAGATCCAACAAATTAACATATCAAGGCTTTATTGCTTTAGTATCCAAGTAAAAAACAAAAACCTAATGCCTTCCCTGTGAAAAGAAAATTGTTCTTACTCCCATTTCCCATTGCTAATTAACAAAGTTCCTCGCTACCGGGGTGTCTCAGGAGTGATTTTTTTTCTGACAGTGCCACTACAGTGACCGACATTTTCATTTAGTCAAACTTGCTAAAGTGGCTGAAAAATGCTTCTGGGGACAGTCTCAGTGATGGTCAAGTCAGTAAAATTCCTGACTAGACACAAAACTATTCAGCAAAGCGAGCAACACAACTGAAAATTCTTCTAAGCAAAACCAGTACACAGTTCAGGACCATTCCCATCGCATTTTAATTATCACATTGTTCAATGATCAGGCCAAGCCTATCTTAATGCTCGACTTCACTGCAAGTGACTAAATGAATGTGGAAGGGGGACGGACACACACACCACTTTTTTTTTTTTTTAATTTAAAGGAAGTAAGATAAATAACTCAAAAAGATGAAATCTAACTGTTTATACATTATGGTGTCAGTGGTTCCTGTGCCCTCCTGCTCACCTGCATACAAGGGAGAAAAAGGACCAAACTCCTATGCATAATTCCACAGTTTCACATCAGTGCAACTGAATCCATGCGAATCCCATAATTTGAATTGTAGTCCCTCTCCACCTCTGCTTTGTGAGTGAGGTGTTTATCACAGAGATTTTCAGGGGCAGAGCCCATCACCGGACAGTGTCCTTGAGTGTAAATGTACATGACATCCAAATCTAAAGGCAGTCAGGACAGCAATGTTTAGTGTATTCTTGAACAAGGGCATGCATACACCATCATCTGAAAATGCAGTAATATAGGAAACCAGTCTGGAATGTCAGCACTGCAAATATTCATGTTCAGGCAACACTCACAATTTCAGGCAATGACTTTCTTAATAGGTAAAACTTTCATATGTAGAATACATAAATATAAATCAGCCTTTTACATTCTTACTATATTTTTTGGCATATTAACTAACAACCAAAGCAATTAAATTTACGAGGAAGAAGAAGGTCATAGGCAATCTGCTCTTAACTGACCTTGTAGTAAAGACATTGTGTCACAGCCATTTGTACTAGGGCAGGATCTGTTGCATTTTACTTTGTTTCGCACGAGTCATTTCTGTGGCAGCACAGGGTGATACCATGAATTCAGATTGATTATATCAAGGCGGAACGAATCAGAAACAGTAGTTGCAAATTTGTAGAAATAGACCTGACTAGTGTATTACTGTTATCCCCAGGAAAAGCAAGTGGGGACATGACCACATACCTTGATCTTGTATAAATGCTTTCTGTTTGATTTTTCAGATTTGGTTCACTCTGAAAGTCATTCTTTTAAAACTAATGATTTTTTTCTTGAATGATGTATAGCAGCTCCCACATAAGCTCTCTCCTTAATAACGGTGTCTCAGTATAGGAGATATTCCCTCTATTTCAGATGAGAAGACTGTTGCAGAATTCATGAACTTCTTAAGAGTGACTAATGTAAAGAGATAGAAAAACAATTCACTCTGCTATAATTGTGGCCTTTAGTTTATACTTAACTATGCTTTAATGGATCGTTACATTTATTCATACTTTTCTTTCATTTTCTAAAAAGTAAAATACTGATTTTCAATCTGTAGTCTGAGAACTAATCTTAGGATTTCAATGACCAGCTTCACAGTAGTGAAGTCTCTTAATGTTAGCGCTTCTTATTTTCATCTACTTCTCCAAGTTCTTCACTGGAAACGAGACATACAAAACCAATTTAAAGTCAAGGGGGGAAGTACTTTAGATCTCCCTGGCAGAAACTTCTGTTGCCTGAGAGCTGGAGAGGAAATAGGAGCTGTTTTCATAGGTTGATGTGATCTAGCGGAATTAGATGAAGTGACACACAGATGTGAAACAAAAATATATGGAGAAGAAAGAGCACCATGGGGTGCTACAATTACAAAAAGGAATAGAAAAAAAGGAGTGAAGTGGGAGAGTGAACAGTCAGAAGAGAGACATATGTATGAAGGAATAAAAAGACCTCATGAAATGGAAAGTGGGGCAAATTTGTTCCTACGTAACTTTGATTCAACTCGATTTCTGCTATTCAAAGCAACAAGGATGGCTCAGGCGTCTGAGCAGGCTTGACGTGAAGGACAAGAGAATGGGTTGCTGCTGCTGTAGGGCCACATCTGCAGAGGGACTTCTAATGAAGGCAGCTTAAATGGTTGCTGATGGTGAAATGGTAAAAAAGCTGATGATACTGTGGGACGTCCCAGAGGAGTACTGAGAGTAAGGGTGCCTCATCTGGTCAAAAACTCAATTATTAATAGATCTAAGGGAGCAAAAACATTATGGACAGTAGAGGAAGAAACCTACTTAAAACTTACTTGATCACCTAAATTCTCTGAAAATTTACAGTAGGAGTGCCAGCAGTGCCCTCTATGGCTTCAGCCCTTGGGTTTAAGATTTCAGCAATGCAGGAGTCATTCTGTAAGCCCTGAGATTGCTGTAGAAACACCAGCCTCACAGTGATGTGCCAGAGTCGAGAATCAGCCTCTGACATAAGAAACCTTCTTGGCAGCAAGGAGACTGGCAAATTGAAAACACATTTCCAGTGTCCTTGTAATTTGTGGTACAAATGACTTCTACCAGCATTTATTCCAAGCGGTTGAGGGGCTCTATACACAGGGCACCTATTTGCCGTCCAGCGTGTACATCAATGCCGGCACAAAACGCCTTAAGATTCACTTTCCAACTAGCGGTCAGCTGCATCTGTGGAACCCAGTAATCACTATGGCCAAGAAAGTGGGAAATGACTCTCAGAATAAATGAGCTTTCAAGATCCAGTTCAGATATGTTGTTGCAAATTACAATTACTCCTTGATTTGATCATTAAGCTGGTAACATAAACGAGAAACTTAATGTCATCTTTCTGACCAGTTCCTCTGGATTGCCAAGAAAGTAAAGCAGCAGCCAAAAACTTCTCAGCCATATAATCCTGTATGACAGACTTCTCTGCCATGGGAAATAATTCCAGTGGAATACAAAGTTGGACAGTATTTAAGATGACTAATCTTATGGTAGTAAAATATAGTCCTCTTGTTTTGGGGGTCATATTTTACATAGCGTTATCCTACAATGAGCTATTTGCTATTGCTGCTAGTAAAGCTCAGTTTGAAGCAGAAGTAACATTACCTTATTTCCACATGGCAGTCCTAAACAGACGAAACTGAGCACGTTTTGTGCGTGCCACTCTAAGAGCTAGCCACACCATCACCTTTTTAAGAAGCCAGATCCTCCCAAAATACTGGCAATGGCAGCGGGGTGCAGGGATAAGCAGTTTGGACTGAAATAACAAGAAAAAAAACCCCACCAAAACTTGAATACAGAACATGTTTCAGCAATATTCCACCATCACAGCTTTTGCAGGCAATTTCTCTTTTAGTTCAACATTTTGGCTCAACCTGCTCAAGTCTTCAGAGGCTGCACTGACAAGCAAAAATTCTAATTGCCATGTTTAGTTTGCTCTTTTTAGCATGCTCTGCAGGCCTTGTCATCATTTCGCTCTGAAAAGTTGTTTTTCTTTCTTTTAGCAAATTCTTCACTACTATTCTTGTTAAAGTAATACTGCAACAGAGATTCCTTTGATTGTTTGGTTATGTTAAAATTGCCATTAATACTTTTCTCCTTTGAAACTTCATCCTATGGGTTTACTTTTATACATCTGGTGGAGAACTTTATTTGCTTTTTCATTTGTTTACTATCACACAAAAGAAAAGCATACATAAATCAAGTGCTTTGTCCCTCAGGCTTCACTTGTCTTTCTTTATGAGGTATCAAAAATTTCAATAAAACATGTTAAGTAATAATCCTATAAAGACATGAAAGTGGAATGTAGCACACTGAAAAATTGCTGGGTGTTGAATATACAAATAATCTTTTTGAAAAAGAGAGAAATTCTCATTACAGTTCATCTCTTCTTTATTTCTTTTTCTACCTTGAAGTTTAAATATTTTTTATTTACAGAATCATGTGCTTGTGAAACAAAATCTCTTGCACCACAGTAAAGATGGATAAAATTTGTAAGGAACATAAAAGCACCAGTTGTATCTAAAATGTCTTTGTTTTTAATCTGACTTCAGTAATAATTTCTTCTTATTGCTACAAAAGAGATATCTTGACAAACACTGGCAGCAGATCATCACAAGGCAGATGTCTTACTAAAAAAATGGAGAAAAAGGTCATCTAATTGTATCTTGTTGCAGGCTACTCATCAACGGGCTATGGATTTGCAGTATGCAAGATATTGTTCATGGAGAAAAGAATGATAAAGAACACTGTGAAAGGAAGGAAGAAAAAAAAAATCCTAAACTCTCTAAACTTTTAAAGATATGAAGAGAGAGAGGTGGGAAATAAGAGGCACTGAAGTAACTTTGCATTTTCTTCTGTGAAATCAAAAGACCAAAAGCCTAATCACATTGTCAGGCATTAACCAGTCTAATGCAACAAGGGAAAAGCTGAGATAAGAACAGAAATTTTAGCAATAGCACAATGTCTTATAATTTTATGGATGCTTTCAATTCATCCAACTTTCACCTGACTCTTTTCTTTCTAGTCCCTCTACTTTGTGTGTGTTTTGTGTGTATATGCATAGCTTTTTCTCATCACAAGCGTTTTTGCCTGAGATACAACATGGCTTTTCCGCTCTTGTTGTCTTCTCTGTCTGCGGCGTGTTTCCTGGCTGTATAGTCCCAAACCAATTCAGTTTCAACTTTCATGCAGCACTGCAGCAGTGACAGCATACAGCCCAAGAATTACAGAGCAGATGTGGCAATAGTGACACCACTGTTGTCACTTGGGATAACAGTAATAAACTTTGCAGAGTCACTACAGATATAATAGTCTGTTTTCTGTGATTTTAAAACCACACACAGTTGATCGCCTAGTTCCTCTTTGTCTCCGTGGTCAGAGATTAAGAACTGATGCAAAGACATTAAACCTTATGGCACAGAGTTGATTTTCTTACTGGTGGCTGGTATGGTCTTGTGTTTTGGATTTGGGATGGGAATAATGTTGATAGCACACTCGTGTTTTCAGTTGTTGCTGAGCAGTCAAGGCTTTTTCTGCTCCTCACACCACCCTGTCAGTGAGCAGGCTGGGAGTAAACAAAAAGATGGAAGAAGACAAAGCCAGGACAGCTCACCCCAACTGACCAAAGGAATGTTCCATGCCATATGACATCATGCTCGGTATACAAAGCTGGGGGAAGAAGAAGGAAAGGGAGAGATACTTGGAGTGGTGGCTTTCATTTTCCCAAGCAACCGTTACATGTGATGGTGCCCTGCTCTCCTAGAGATGGCTGAACGCCTGCCTGATGATGGGAAGCAGTGAATGAGTTCCTTCCTGCACATGTGACTTTTGCTTTACTTATTAAACTGTCTTTATTTTGACCCACAAGTTTTCTCACTTTTACTCTTCTGATTCTCTCCCTCATTCTGCCATGGGGGAAGTAGGTGAGCGGCTGCATAGTTACAGCTGCCACCTGGTTTAAACCATGACACCTGTACTGGAATTAATAGGAGGAATGGCTTCTTTTCAGTTTGCCTTTGATCAAAACACTTATATTTGCCTCATTGTAAAAGCTCATTACAAACCACCACATCTATTGCTTCACTGCCATGCTATACACTTTAAGAAAAGGACTGGGATATCCAACCAAAAAAAGGAGTTTTGCATGAAAATGTGTTGAAATAAATACATAAACAAGTCAAGTGCAACAAGAAGCTTCTAATGGAAGTCAAAGCACTGAGTAATCAGCATCCATGGCCAAAAAGTTCTTGCAAAGTTTCACTCAAATATTTGCAATGGGTTTTCACTGTTACATGTAGACTTTCAATTTTTCTGATGTCTTTTTATTTGTTTGTTTTTAAACTAGTAGGTATGTTTCCAGATAAGAGTGCTCCTAAGTCCTTTCTGCACCATTTGGCACGCTTATTTATGGGTTTGCTGATTTGGATGTTTGTGCTTGGAGCGCTTGATTGGTTACCCAGTTGTCACCAACAACACAGTATGAATAAGTGCCAAGTTCTCAGAAAGATTTATGTGCATGTGTATATATTTTTAAATGACTGAAAACTTGTTGAAAATAATCAGTTTCAAAGATCCACTTACGATTCAACGGTTGCATTCATATGAGCAGACTTTTAAGCAAAAGCGTTAATTCATTGTTCTGATGTAGGATCAGTTTCATCTAAGCCTTACCCCTTGTTGTGTAGTAAAGCTGACAGGATGACAAAAAATACTTTAGTGCTAACAAACTTTGTCTGTTCCCCCTTTTTACTTCCTGGAAAACATCTGGCAAGTATCATTGGTATTTATTTAAAAGTGGAGGAGATCAAGCACATGTAAGATATTTAAAAAGAACAAGGAGTTAGAAACAAACAAACAAACAAACAAACAACCGAAAAGTAGTATTTACAGCACTGCTAAAGAACAGGGATTCAGTTGGGGTGACCCTGTGCTGTTTGCAAATGCTTTTACTCCATGACCTATGAAACCTGGCCTCTGCTTCTGTGAAACCTTTCACTCTTTGCTTTTGAGAAATGGAAAATTAAATGTTAAAGAGACAAACAAATAAAAACAATAGAGAGAATGGTCTCCAGATCTTGCTCTCTTCTCCCTTCCCCGTCTCCTGTCTAGGACCCATCAGAGAAGCACTTGCACACTGTATGCTCCTGCCACCCTGGCTGCGGTGGCTGCAGCCCTGGCTTTGGTTGCAGTGATCCCACCAGCTCAGCCAGAGGGGAGCTCCCAGCAGTGCCAGGGGCTCTCTGAAAAGGTCTTTCCCTTGGAAAGGAGACACAAATGTCAGGAGGTACAGCAGCACTGACAGCTGCAACAGCAGTGTGACATGCCTCCTCACTGAGGCCAAGTGCCTGATCCTTGTTCTCAGGAGACGGGAGCTCAGAGGACAGCTTTGGAAAGTTTGAAGGTGTCCACACAGACCAAGAGAGTGAAATGGAAAAGAGGCAATGCTCATCACATCAGCTGTATATTACATCTGCTAGATGGCTGTAAGCTCAATGAAATGCAGTGCTCCATGTAAAGGTTTTATGGCAAGCCTCCTTCACATTAACCAGGGAAAATTGGGGGGGGGGGGGGCGCGGAAGGAAATCTTCAAAACGTGATCGATAAACTGCAAAGAGAAATTTCCTTCCCAGCACAAAGTATGGTGATCGTGACATATATGAAAGGAATTAATCCCTATTTCACCTCATCACTGCAGACCCATCAGTGGCTTTGGGAACATTTACTTAACTCTGTTCTATGTTGTTTCTCGCTGTGCAGTACGAAGGTTTTAACAGAAGGAAAACAAAACATCATTTGTAATGTTACCTGTGATCTTAGCCATTGCTTTCAAACAGGAAGGTTGATATCAGGAGCCAATGGATCCAAGCAACTGCCCTTAAAGGGGAATGGAAGATATTCTGGCTGCTGGCTCTTTGGCTGGTTGGCAGAGCAATTTCTCAGGCCCCATTTTACTACCCTTTACACTATTTGAAAAAAGAATAGAAATACCAGCTTCTTTGAAATAAGAGAAGTTTTGCTGTTGATCTAAATGAGGCCAAGATTTCATAATTTTTTTTTTCTGTTGACTAAAGTTTTATTATTGCTTCCAAAATGGCACCTTAAGGTTGATGCCTGTACCCCATAAGATTAAATGGGCTTCTGCACTGCACAGAGTGTAACTTCTTATGGCTAGTTGCTCTGTCTGCTCTCTCTCACATCAATGATCGCAGGAGTAAGTCCTGCAAGTAAGCAAGTTATTTTGCACAGAATACAAATGCGTTGAACATGACAGGATTTTATGGGAGAGAGAATGTGTTTTGTTGGGCAAGCTGCCATAGGTGAAAAGTGATCAGGTTTTGAAGCACATAAGCTTCTGCTCTTGTGAGAGCAGACAGATCTCAGATTCTTAGACCAACATCACAACTATGTACAAAATCGTAGCATGTAGGACTACACTCAGAAAGGAGATGGTCTTATTAAAAAGTAACAAATCAAATTACTGTAGATCTGTTGGAAGAATAAAGGGTGCAAAATAAGCTTAAGATTGTGCAATAGCTTTGCAGTCAGAGAAGTCTTAGGCTTAAATCTGTGAGCTGAAATTTGGTGACCATCTTAAAGAGAAGCCACAGATACGGGAGATAAACCATTAAAATACTGGTTGCTGGGAGAAGCAGTCTGCAGCTCAAAGACTTCAAATTGTTGGAAAAGAACTTTCTTTTACAAACAGTCAGAGAATGAGACAGAGGTGAGTTGCTACTGGCCCTAGTTAGCTTCAAGCCTCCAAGAAAATTGCCCAGAATCCTAAGGACTGAGAGGCACTTGGCAGTAGCAATCGATATGATGCAGTGGTTCTCTGATTGCTAGACAAAGCTCAGTGATTAAACTTTAATGCAGAATCTCAGAGCAAATGTTTTAGAAATTTTGGTTGTCTTAAAAAGGATTAACTAGAAATACTGTATTCAATTTAAAAAGCATAAGGATGTAGAAGTAGGCTGGAATGTATCTATGTCAATTTTATTAAAACTGCACTTACAGCAACTCATTTACTTGTAAGGACTTTTCTGGGGGGACAATGTTTTAAGAACCGCAATTTAATTACAAAGCCACAATACGAGTTAAGTGTTCACTGTGCTTTTCTCTGCTATTACTCTTATTGCGTGTAGAACATGAATTCATTTGACATCAGTATCAATTCCTGGAAAGGCTCAGATTCCCAATTGCATTCAGATTTGTTTAGTGGACAATTTACTATATTACCTATGCTAAGCATTAATATTGGATTTGTACATCCATGTCTACCCAAGGATGTCCTGTCTTTTGTTCCTTGTACTTCACTAAGGTCTCAATTATTTTAATGTACATTCTTAACTTTTAATACATCAAAGAGAATTGTCTACAACCACTAAACCCAGAACAAAGTAATTTAACTTGGCAGTTTCATCACCCATATTGCACATTTCAGCTCCGTTTACTTCCCATTTGTTTCCCCTGAAACTTTCCCATAAGGAGAATGACAATTTCAAGGAAGTAATAAAGTAATAATATTATCATTAGTAAAAATTAAAATTTTCTTCTGTGACACTGTGCATGTCATAGAAGCATCATAGTGCACAATAGTGTAATTTGATTATATTGTAAAGTAATTATTCTTAAAAATTTTTCTCTTTTTTTGGATGCTAACATACTGCTGATATCTATCCTTGTCATGACAAGGCATATATAATGACAGAAATTATGGCAATTGTAACTGATAGTGATGCCAGGACAAAATCAAACATGACTCCCTGCAAACTCAGGCTGAACCCCATAGTTGGATCTGGGCAAATGTTTCTGCTGGAAGTTGATAGGAACTTCTTACAATATACATACCCAAGGACATGGCTTAGGCCTGGTAGTAGTAGCTGTGTTGTTTTCACTATCTAGATCCTAATTACAAGTCCTGCCTTTAGTTTCAGCCAGTCTTAAAGCTGCATAACACTTCTCATTTTAGGATGTTGTTTTCATAATCATTTACTTTAAAGCTCACAGCCTTTTCTCACTTAATGTGAAATTTTCCAAGCTGCTTGTGTCTCGTTTGGACTAATTTTTGGGGTGTACTGGGGTGTTCGGCATGAGAGGGAGAGGATTTTCAGGCAACTTATTTTAGCTGTTTCTAGGGGTAGGATGAGGGTTTCTTACTGTTGGGTTGAGAAGCTCTAACTTTCATTTGCTCTGCAGAAAACATTTGGCAAAGTCGCAGAAGTAGCAGATGGTACCGAGTGGGACAAGGGAAACAGTCACCTTCATGTCATGGACATTTCCATCTTTTTCTCATAAAAAAGACTCATAACTGGACAAGTTTTAATATCTCAAAAATCTTAGTGTTATATGCTCAATGAGCAGTTTTTAGGAGGAGAAAAGGAATAGACGTGGGCAAGGAAAAGAAGACAGCAATAGAGACAGAAAGCACAAAAATCCTTCAGAGGAGACAGCAGTTGTTGTGTAAGAGTGGAATACAGTGGAGGAGACAAACAGTGGTACTCTAATACCAGAAAGAACCACGTAAGCTTATTGAGGATCATCTAATAATTTCCCTTAAAATCTCTTTCACAGATAATGGGAATGAGGAAACCAGAGAGGTGAGTCATGAAAGGATCTGCTGGCTGAACTATCTGACGGAGGGAGGTATGAGTGAGATGATGTTTTATAGCCAAAACCGTTTTGTCCTTGACTGATAAACTAAGTGACGCAGAAGCTCTCAGCATGGCAAAAGTAATGACCCTAAAACATCACACAACATGATAGAAAAATGCAAGCTGACTTGTCTGAGTGGGAGGGAGGTCTCCTCTAGCGTGCTTGACTGCCTGATGACTGTCCTTAGCTAGCTTGATGAATTCCCAATACATCTCCTCGAAGCATAAGCCCATCTTTATTCCAGACACAGATGGACTGGGAGTTCCTGAAAAGGAGCTGGGGGGCATCTCAAATGCCTCTCTGTCTGGGCTGTGAACTTCTGTCCAGTGAGCCCACACACCTTACCTGGGTTGAACATCCTCAGGGAGGAGGTTTGACCTCTTGTGTCAAAAACATCGGAAAGAGATTTTGAAAAGGTTTTCCCAGCTTCTGAAGGAAACACAAGTTCTTTGTCATATGTTAACAAAAATCATGGTGTAGGGACCAGCCCTGGCAGCTTGGTAACATGCTGTAGAGCAGTGGGGAACTAGCTATTGTCTGGGACAATAGAGCAGCTCCTAACAACATCTGATGAGCTTCTCTCCAAGCTGTTTGTAGCACCAGAAACCAAGTTTCTGAAAGATACAGGCAGCAATGCAGTGGTTTTTCTTTTTCATTTCCCTCAGTACTGTAACAGAATATGGCATATTAGTGGTTCAGATTAAATAAAATTAATCACTTACTGTTAGGCCACATTGGCATACTACTTATATAGAACCCAGCATTAGCAGCTAAAGTTGCTAAAGCCTTGGGCCACAAGCTGCAAACTTTCACCTAGACAAGTTACTTGAACTAAGTAAAAGTTATATAAAGTTTATATATATATAAAAGTAAAGGCCCCGAGACTGGTACAAAGCAGGGGATAAGGAAGCTGCAACTGTCAGCAGAGGCTGCAACCTCTCAAGATAAGAACCGTTAACGGCCTGCCTCGAGGCAGAGAAGGAATTCAATGAGGAATAAGAAGACCCCAGACCAGAAATTACCACTGGACCAAGGGGCACGTGCAAGGTGCATGAAGAGCGTATGAAGGGCAGGTGCAAAGTTTGTAAAGGTATAATTGCCCGGGAATTTCGTTGTTTTGGGTCCCTCTCTGCAGGCATCCAGCTTGAGCTGTCGTTACTGTTGTACAACTCAAATAAATCATTTATTTGGGAATTTTTGCCTGAGACTCTGCTACAGGAAACCTAGGGTGAAGAAACTTCTTTAACAAGTACCCCAGAAGACATCCTAGGGTGTTCTCACAGCCGCAGACACCTGTGTCTCCCTAAGAAAACTTGCTGAAGACACAGATTTAGCCACATGAGTTCAAATGGAAAAGACACTTATAGTCAGGCTCAAGATTCTCCTGCAACTCCCATTCTCAAAGTCAAAACTGGTGGTCTGTTGGCAAGAATACTGGTGTGCTTTCATTATTGTATTATCTTGAACTACATAATAACATTTTGTTATTTTCCGTCAGTTGTTGATGTGAAGGTTTTTTGACTACATAGACTACTAAGAGCACACTAAAACTGAATAACTGACTAAATCAAATAAAATATTCTGTCTATTCTCTCTTGAGCTAGAGGTTTTCCATTGCTAAATTTTGCTATTTCTTTTCTCCGTTATGTTAGTTCCCCCAAAGCTAGTTCCTTGTAAAATCTTTGAAAATGTAGTTCTTTCAGGTTATTGGAGTGGGACTCACAATTAGCAATATTACAGTTACAGGCCTTACAATTATGTTTTCCAGTATTATGGCTATCACATAGACTTGAGTAGACTGAAATAGCTCCTAAAGAGCCTAATTGGTTACTAAAAGAAATATAAAGTATGTTCTAAAAGAATTATCTCTTATTTTGTTTGTAGAAGACAGCATTAAAATAATACAATTAAAAAAAGACACACCACTAAAATAACATCATTTGATGTGATTTATGTGTGAAACGTACACCTCTGCAATTCTTTAAATTAATACACAAGAGGTTTGAGTCCCCATAGATTAGAACAGTCTACAATTAACTGAGTTTTTAAGATCTTTGCACTAAATTTCTACCTGACTTTGAGTCCTAAACACGTCTCAGTGTCATAACTTTGATAACGCATATCCATGGTTTGACGGTCATTTTTTGACAAAATGTTAGTGCTGTATTGTCATTACTGCTCTGCAGCAAGCAATGACACATTGAAAGAAAGAGTGAAATGGCATTATCAGGAGCCACTATCTCAGAATTTGTTTCAAATTTGTATACAAAGCCGTTTTGATATCCTGCTCTGACTGATGTAGTAATGTTTTACAGTACAATTTCATCTACAGATATTGCCAAAGGACAATATTCCTCTACATTGACTAATGCATTTCTCTGGAAATAACCTTCTGATTTTAGTGGGACTTGATGCTGCATAAGATGCCATTCAGCATGAATAAAGGTGTCAAAATATGGCCCAGAGTTATTATCCATATAACCTAAATCTCAGTAAGGCAATGAGATACCTAGATTAATGGCTAACTCCGGGGATGATGTTCCTATCTTAACCCATGCTGTCTGACCAAAGGTTAATAATAACATGTGCATAGTCTGTCATCAGAGTCTGAAATACAGTCACAACAGAATGAAATTTCAGAACAAATATCTGCCTTCACTCTCTTTTATTCCCCTTGTGGATTTAAGTCAGTTCCTTAAAATATTGTTTAATATAATTTTAGAAATTTAATAACAATCTATTGACCAAGAGAGGACAAATGTCAGTTCTCTCCCCAGCTTGTTCTCTGTGACATGAGTTTGTTTGAAAATGCTTTTTCTTTTTAGTCTTACATTAAGAAACTTCTCCTTAATTATCTTTGAAGCCATCAAACACCTCTTCCAAGTTAATGCAGGGTCTTTAATAATCACTAACACCAACACATTCTATAAAGTATTTTGGGATGTCTTGAATATAAACAGTATTACATCAAGCTGGATTCTATTTTTATGCTATCTAGTGTCATTTTCCACACCAGCTGAATTGCTAATAACAGCAAAGTCTAACTCACATATGCAGAACATGAAAAAAGTTTGAATAGTAAGTGATAATTACATTATTATGTAACTTTGAATGTTATATGGACCTAAAATAAGAATGTATTTTACTGATTCCATACAGTACTCCAGCACCATGAACTTCCACTCATAGCATATTTCTGAATATTTTAATAAAAAAGCTACTGAAATTAGTTATCATTCCTTTGGTACTTCAAAGTCTTTCACCATTGTCTCTACAGCAAATTTTCCCTCCTTTTACCCTTACTTAATGCAATACAAGCAAGTCTGGTAGAAAGGATGGTCATGTCTGTTGTTTAGCAATTTGTGCTTCTTATTGCATTTCTGGTGAACATGTACAAATAAAAGGCCAGAGAAAATCAGTGTGAACTTTTGTATTCATAAATCCAAATTTGGCCCAAAATTCTCTCCTAAGTGAACAGAGATAACAAGACTTCCAACTAAGTGTGAGGTTCATAACAGCCCAAACAGTGCAAATGTTTGCAAAAAGAAAGAGCATTTGAAATGTTGTCTTTAAGTTAGGGCTATAATCTTTATAGGATATTGTGGCGAGAGCAGCCCTGTCTCCTCCTCACTGTGGGTCTAACAACGCAGTATAGGGGCATGGTGGCTGGCTTGGTGGGAAGCGTATGAGCTGCTGGTCACATATGTAAAGAGCACCCAGCCTCATAGCCCAGATAACCAAAGCTAACAGAGACCACCTCAGCCAGTAAGCTTACCAAGGAGACCTCTCGACCAATGAGAGCTGTATGTGACTATAACCAGTAGATGACCACAGTTCAGATCCAACCCAGGCTATAAAATAGAGTCCCTGCTGGAGACCCCCTTTGGAGTGGTTCTCCTCAAAGCAGCAGCTCTGTCATTGGAAGCCCTCCTTTGGATCAGGACACCATCCAAAGTAATTTCCTGGGATTGAATGTCCTTGCCTTTTAGGTGAGTGGTTTGCACATTTTGACTCCTTATTCTAAGCTTAGATTTAGTTACACACTGTGTAATACTAGTTGCCAGCTCATATTCTGAACCTGTAAATAAGTTGTGTCTGCTGAAATGCTTGTAATATAAGATCCCTGTTCAGTTTCACTGTTACACCTTTTTCCTAATGCCATTAAAACTGATTTTTGGGACATGTTTTGTTGGTCTTACACTTCTGCAACAGATAAATATATCCAGGAAATGTATTCCTGCTTTTAGGCGCAAAGTGAGTTTTTGAGGAGGATCACTGGGTTTTACAATAGTAGGACAAGAAGAAGGCATATCATCACTATCCTGCAGTTATGTGATGATAAATTTACCTGAGATTAGAATTACAATACTTGACCTTAGCTAGAAGTAGTTTAAGTTCATAGATTTGAGCTTCCTATATGATGTCCTAAGCAGATGGCTATCCACCAGACTGAGCAGAAAACCACTTCATTGCCACCACACTGCCAAAAAAAAAAAAAAAGAAAAAAATCCAGAATTCAGAGGACCAAACAGACAATAGAGGGAAACGAAGAAAATTGTGATTCTAATCATTAATGAGGATGCTCATCTGGTAGGAAAGTTATATAGGTTTGAACTTTCTGATATTTAAGAAGGCAAGTCTTCCATTTCCCAGACGGGAGCCCATGTTATTAACTTGTTCAAAAATTAGAGAATGACATCATCTCGTCTGGTTGCAGTTTTGATGGAAGTGCCAATCACTGCTGTAATTGCAAAGGTAATACACTGAATTTGCCCAGCAGAACAGACTTCTCAAAGCATAGAAAATGGTCTTAAGATGTGAAATTGTTGCCATTAACTCAGGCATGATGGCTATGTTACTGGGTACCTACATTAGCAGAACCTGAACAGCTTAGAAGGTAAAATTTGAGGTGCCTAGGGGATATCACAGCCTGAAATGGACATTTGGGCATTTGTGATTCAGATTGTAGCTTGCAAGTGTTCTTACATTGCACTTGAGGGTGTCCAGAAGGTTACATGTCACAAAACGAAATGTATTTTAAAAAATTTGCAATTTAAGAGAAAAAAATAATTAATTCAACTTTGAAGAAACGCACATGTTGACACTGTTTTTTCCGTCACTTTGTCAGATAACTTTGTCACAGGAGCATAGCTCATGCAAATACACCAGAATGTTTCCTTTACGCTGGCTTCCACTGTGAAAGTTGCACTCAAGAACCGAAAGGTTACCCTTCTTTAAATGTGTCAAAATATGCACAGCAATGAACCAAGGTATATTTTAATAAACATTTGGTTTATATGCATGTGTGTGATTTACTATACTTGCATGTATGTGTGCATGTGCACTGAGACACAGTTAAAACTGAAATATGGTAAGCAAATTGGTATATCTACTAAACAGACGTGTTGGCAGTAGAATTGCAAACCTTACAGATAAACAATGTCCTTTGTTGTTACAAAATACAAGCAACTCCATAATAAAGAGTTTGATTCTTGCTAAGCTATCTTTGAAATATAATGTGAGTGTAATTTGTGGAATGTTTTTCATGTTGACAACAAATTGAAATCACTCTTCAATTGAGCATCATAGTAGAAAAGAAAAAAATTCTCTTGCATTGCAGTTGGACATTTCTGTTGTATATAATGTAATCTATAAAGCCTGATGTATATTGACAACTCAATACCCTGAATTTGATGAGAAAGAAACTCAAGGAAGTCCTCGCTGACTTTTGCTGTAGCACATTAGTCAGAGTAGAAGGGAATATTTGGGGTATCTGGGATCAAGCCTGATGACTAGTCCAAGTAGGTGGGTTCACTGATTTGTTAAGGTCTGTTTCAAGGGTTTGGTTCCTTTTTGTTTTGGATTTTTTGTTTGTTTGTTTAGGGTTTTTTTTCAATTGACTTGATTGACAAGATAGCCTATTTAATACACTTGAGATACAGAATGAGCTTTTGATGTGCAGAACATGGTCGTAAAGCTCTGAGTTCATGTTTTAAAAGTAATTATTTAGCTTTTCCTTGAATGGCACTCTGTGAGGGATTATGGACAAAAATCATTATAAGGTTGCACATCAGCCAGAATACTTTCTGTCCCTTCTCTTTGATGTAGACATACACTGCCAAAGAAATCAAAGATAATACATGGGAGCTGCATTTTGCTGTGATGGATCTCTGGGGAGGAAGAGAGAAAAATGAAGTTAAAAAAAAGGAGATGAGAAACACGAGGAACCAAAAAAAGTTTCAGCAAGTGTTGGCTCTCGTGTCAGTCAAATGAAAGAGAAGGGACAATTTGATATATTGCAAGCTCATAGCCAAGAATGAAGAAATAGAAGTTACCCCTGACAGAAACAAACAAACACACATTAACTTTGATTCACCCAATTGCTCAGGTTTTATTGGTTTTTTTATACACAACAGCTTTCTCCCTGTTCTAGTGATATGCCAATGCACCAACATAGCCTCTTGATCACATGTAATGTACACATTCCATGACACCAGATTATGTCCTGAAATTGGTAAGGCTGAGAAACGAGAATCAAATCAGGATGTTTTCCATTCATTTCAGAGCTATTAAAGGATATAATCTCTTAATGCCTCAAAAGACCTGACTATTGAACTTTGCCTACAGCTACCACTAATTAGAGGTCTGCAATGCTTGATATGCCTTCAGAGAAAATTTTTTTCCACAAGCCAGCTTATTAAAACTGTGATGCTAGCTCACTGCAAACAGCTGCCAGCATGGTCAATTTGGGAGTGCATGTGGAGTGAGAGGGGAAAAGCTGCTGTAAATGCAGACAAAAGAAGGAGATGCATCAAAGCAAGCACATTGTTTTAAGAAAGAGTGAGTTTATGGCAGAGTTTCTGAAACTTCCATAGCTGGAAATGACAAAAGTAGGTAAGACACCTTGCTTCAGCAGTCACTTCTGGTAAGTACATGACATTTTCCCCTTGCATAAAGTTTTCTATAGTGACAGGACAAGCTTTACTTCAAACTGTGCTCTTGGAAATATCTGACTCAGTTGCACAAAGCTGTTTTTACCTCTGACCGTACACAGCATAATTTGTACAACCTTCATTGCAAAATGCCTTATGGTGGAGTGAAGGGGCTGAGGGCAATATGTGGGACAGATATGTGTACAAGTCATTACAACAGAGTGTAGACCAAAAGCAATGTTTTCTTCAAAATACCTAGATAACCTTTACAAGATCAAAAAATTGTCATTAAGTTGCCCTCCAAAACCAAAGAAAAACTAAAAGTGATGCTGAAAAAAAGATATTTCAAACTTTACTTTGCCCTAGTAAAGTTTTGATGTTATATCATGCTCAGATTGATGGTGGAAGCATCTCAATTTCATTTTTAACAGTCTGCCTTATGAAAATATATTTAAGTGAGAGAAGTCATTAAAAAGTGTAGCAAAGTGTTGAATTAATCAATGAACTTTTATTCATGACTATCTGTCCTTAGAAGATTATTTGATATTGCATATGGAAGTCAAATACTTGCAGACAGAACTCTATTGCATATAACTATCACTCCCAGCTTACAGCTATAATGGGCTTACACTTGAATACTTTCCTAATGACACATATGGCTTAACCTTTATACATGGAGACCCTGCATACAGAAATAACACTTTGACATCTTTACAAAAATGCATGTAAATTTTAATTAAGAGTACTTTTTTCTTTTCCCCCCAGCATTTGAACGTGTTTCTCCTCAAAATCCAAACATATGCTTTGAAGTTGAAAGTGGTATTCTCTGTGTCCAGAGAAGGAATATATAAAATTCTAGTATTTTCTGTATGTGTGGGAGAAAGAAATCTAAGTGCAGTGTTTTAGGTAAGATTATTACAGCTGATCTAATGAAATCCCAGATCTGTATTCAGTACAACGGTCCCTGGTAACTGCTTAATGTAAGAAGTGCCTTTTTAAAAACCTACAAACGAAACTTGAGTGCTAGAACCTTACTGAAGGAAGGTTAAAAATGATTGCACTGGAGTGGCCTGTTGCACTTTCAGGATTTGTTCTTTACTTCTAATATGCCTGAAAAATAATATATGTTCAAACCAGGGTGTCTGCAAATAAAACTTTACCTGTTGTTTCCTTAACCTGGAAATTTCACTCCTTTAAGTGAGACCAGAGATCTGTAGGATCCCTGAACATGACTCTGCAGGATTCTGCCCTTGTAAAACCTAGAAAGCAGAGCAGGATAAGCCCACCAGTACTTATGAGACTTTCTGCATGACTGTCTTCTTGCTCCTCTTGCTCCTCAGGAAGTCTCCCAGTGGCTGTAATCTCTGACCAGTAGTGGGAACTTTTGCTGTTGTACATCCTCTGAGAGATGCATGATGTGAATTGTCTCTTGCAACTTGTTTTTACTGATGTTATTGTAACCTCAGAGCTGACTGCCTACTTATAGTTGACCAAACTTTATTTTCTTGGACACAGGAAGTTTATTTCTCCTTTGAAACTTAAAGTGAAATAAAATTTTTAAACTTTCCTTTAACAAATATCACTTGGCAACACTGTCCCACCCACCTGTTTTTTTTTTTACCTTAGAAAAGCTAAGCTTTCAAGAAGAGTTGATGAACTTTGATGAATGTGTATTTTTCTCAGAAGAAAAAAATTTTAAAAAATTATTTTCTTAGATCTAGTATGTGTTCCTTGTCTCAGAAGCGTTGCATAGCAAAAACCTGGATCCACTTCCTTCTGACTTTATAATGTATTACAAAACTGAAATAAGGCTTGTAGGAGGCTTCTAGGAACTTGACTGGGATTTTCAAAGGATTTTTTTTTAAATGACTGGTGGTTTAGTTACTTTTTTTTGAAAGTAGATGGAGAAATATAATCTAAGGATTTCTCCTGCATCTAAAACCACGATGCATTAAGGTATATATGGACTTAACATTTTGCTTTTTCCAACTGTATGTTAGTAATGTACAAACTGTGAATAACGTCTATTTACACATATGTAGTCCTGTCTCTTAGAGTGCATTTTTGTGTGAATAAGTATTTTTTAAATCTACTTTGCATGAAATAAAAAAGAATATAGGCTAAGAATAAATAGAGATTTAATTCAAATTAAGACTTCTTCTAATAAAGCAGACAATTAGGAGCATTTTATTTGGCCAATATCCCTATATGGCTTCACCAGCAAAAGAAAACATATTTTTCTAGAGATACCTACATTGATTTTAATTATATCAGATCACCATAAAACGTTGATTTTCAATAGATACTGACATTCCAATATTCCAGAAGCCATTGATTCTAAATTATCGTTTGACCACTTAGAAAAGAAAATGCAATTGAGGCATGCCATACAGTCTGCTCTACAGAACCAGGTAAATCACAGTTTGAAAAATCATTTTCTCCTCTAATACAGTCAAAAATAGTTATCACGCTTTAAGGTTACTGTATTTTATCTAATTTATTCTTCCATTCCCTAACTTCCTAAGCAGCTTTTTCAGATGTTGCACAGTCCATCATATGTTGCATCTATTTTCTGTCTGAGAGAAATTGTCCTAATTTCCATAACAAAATAATAACACTTTGTGCTATTGTGATAACAATACTGCAACAATCTGAGATATCCACTAGCATTTCCACCTCTGCCTTTGTGACCAGTAAACTGAGATTTCATTTGTACCATCCAAATCCAGCAAAGTAGGGTTGAAGCACTGGTCAAACAGTATTTTACATATTAAACATGCTATTGATATGCTAATAACTCTTGTGTATAGTAGGACCTCTTTCCTTCTTGCATCAATAATATTTTAGATGAGAAAAATGTGAGAACTGATCTTGTATGATGTGGTTACTGCTCACCTATCCATGAACAGCCAAAGCAATTTGTTCAGGTAGAAAGTCCCTGTGTCTTTCTCAGTATTGCAAAGTCCGTACTGAAAGAAGTTAGTGAGCCAGGAAAGTATTTTTCTGGTTTTGGTATCACATTAAAACTTGATCTTTTTGTTGTGAATTGTACTTCCTAAAATGGCCATCTCTACCTCCCTACCCAGACCTCCCCTTTGTACACTGTGTGCCAGCCAGACATTTTCTCTCTTTCACTTCTATTTCTTTCTACTAAAACTTCCAGCCTCCAAAACTTCAGTACCTTCTTAGGAACATCAAATCACTTGGCAGGCTAATTGCTTTTCTGCTAGAAGAAGTTATCAAGTGAATACACTATTTTCTATAGTAATTACAGAATGACACTAGGGCAGAATGTGTACAACAATAAAGCTCAGTAAGAAGGCAGATCCCTGCTATTGTAAATGGATAAAACTCCTCTAATGTCAATGGGGTCGTATCTATTTCTGTGGGCAGATAATTTGGCTTGCATTACTAGACCATTGGTGGATACTTCCCTTGTCTTTTTAGGAAGTATTCCTACATGAACTCCACCTGTCATTGCAGGAAAGCAATTACACCTTTCTTACCTCCAGGGTTGTGATGACCAATACTCTCCTAGAACCAACAGTAGTGAATTTAATTCAAGTCATTCTCTCCTTTGCCAACAAATGAATCAGTCAGCTCACTTTCATGTTGAGAATATTTCAAACTGCTGCTTGATAAAATCCCCAGATGGCAGAGCATTTAGCTTTTCCTCCTCAGTCAATAACAAATGTATGCTCCTTTCATAGTCTCTATTAAAAAGCTCAGGTGCAATTACATTAGAGAAACTTTTCTTCTCTTTTTCACATATTCAGTTAAAGATTAAATTTCTCTGTGTCCATTGCTACTAAGACAAGGACTTTAATTCTTCAAGAGATGTATCATCCTGTTGCTTGTTCAGACTTGACTGCTTGTACCATTGTGAAACAGTAGCCATTATTGGTCATGTGAGGTCTTGAACACAAAAGGATCAAAAAAAAAGGCCTGTTACCCTGATGCAGTCCATAATTTATATGTTACATAGCAAGTAAAAAGTAATTGTTGCAAGTTCTCTGGAACAACAGCAGCCCTGAGAGCTTCTAACTTTGCTCTTCCGCTTTCTTTCCCTTCTCCTTCAACAGTCAATCTGCAATTAATTTTTTTTTCTTTTTTCTTTCTGTTTTTGTTTGTTTGTTTGATGGGGAGTTTTTTGGTGTTTTTTTTTTGTTTTGTGGGGTTTTTTTGGTTGGTTGGGGGTTTTGTTGTTTTGGTTTGGTTTTTTGAGGAAGAGGCTAGAGAGGCTAGAGGAAAAGGTTTTAAGCAGTTAGCCATGAGCTCAGGGTAGGACACATTATCTGAAGACAAAGCAGGAACATGTTTTTGTGAAACAAGGTCTCAGTTCTTTCACAGGTATTACTAGTATGTAGCATGCCTTGTTTAAAGACATTTGTTTAATCATTTAATTCACAGCTTCACTTCTTTCTTTGCAGTTATTTTGTCTACAGGAAAAACAATGTTGTGTATTATGAAGGCTGCCATTAACTCTGTCAGTGCTCTGAGAGACAACAGAAACTGCAAATAGCAAGCTAAAGTCAGAGTTCTTAAGCTGCTTATGGCAAGAGACTTAATCCATAAACCCATCTTCACAGCAAGGGATGAAGGCCATAGGGATAAAGGTGATTGCTGGTGGTCAAATGCCTAAGAGAGATGCCTTGGAAGAAATCCTGCAGGCTTTCAAAAGCAGAGTTAGCCCTGAAATTACAAAAAGATTTTCTTCTCTGGACTGGTCCTATTTTTAAAAATGCCAGAAAAAAGCATGGATCGGCAAGATAAATATTGACAGAGATGGACTGCAAAATCTATCTCATAGTAAATAACCAAATTAACCTACATATATCTGTTTGAGTTTATCTCCAGAAAACTGTGGGGTGTTTGAAAATTCCATAACCAGAAACAGAGGAAGATCTGTTGTGAGAGCTCCTAGACTTATAAACAATCAAATCAACTTGAAGAAACAGTAACGAAGGTCCTTAAAGGGAATTTGCGTTGACTAAGATATGTGACCTGAGGATACAATCACATCTTTTTGGCAATTGTTTTTACAAAGATTATAACACTGCCAAGGCAGGCAGGTCCCAGTATTCACCATCAGAACCTTGACAGATTTTGATGCCTTTTTTTTTTTTTTTTTAAAGTAATAAAGCTACGAAATACTTCCATGGAAGACCCATGGCAATATACTAAGGATAAAGCAAGAGGTAAATGAATCTTGACTACATTATTAAAAGAAATATTAAAACTGAACCTGTACACATGTTCAAATCCATGTTTTTCCAAATTCTAGATTCAATAATATAACTTCCAGTGTTTAAGTAAAAGTTCCAAATCTCCCCTATGTCAAAGAAAAGGAAATATCACTCCTGCGTGCTTCTCGCTCTTCCTCAATATTGAAAAGCATTTGCAGTTGTTTCTAATTATCAAGATTAATGTAGGTAACCATTGCTTCTGAATACATTCATTGTAGTCAGCTGTCTGTATTTCTGGTTCTCTAACAATAGCCCAAAAATAAGCCTGTCATATTCATTCCGTTATGTTCAAACAGCTTTTCTCTCTTCCTCCAGTCAGGTGATACTTGGTTAGTTTTGTCTACATCATGTGTCATCTGCTTTGAAAAATTACTATGTCTTTTCATTTATTTTAGTTTTAAAACTGGATTTTTGTTTTTAAGTGACAAAATTACTCCATGCTTCATTTTGCTGTATCTTGTTATTTAAAAGGTTCTCTGTCATTTCAGGTAGCCTAATGGCCATTTCCCTCAAAGAAAGATGGCATTTACTTGGAAAGAATTAAGTCACTGTCAGCTACCTGGAAGACAAGTACGAATCTGCCATGACTCTGATCAGACCTGTTTGTTTATTTGTTTACACTTCAAATTCTGCCAGTAGTTCTAGATAAATTTATAGTAAAAACACTACCATAGTCACTAGAAATGAAAGGGTGTTGGTAAACACATCTAGCATTAGCGAACACCAACAGCAAACACGGTCACGACTTCAGGAAAAAAAAATAAAAAAAAGTGAGAAGAGAGACTTGGCAGGTTACCCAGAGTCACATCCATATAGAAAGAAAATTCAGGCTCAAGCCTTTGAGCTCTCCGTAAGAATGACTGATTTCTTGTCCTGAAAAGGTAAGTACATTTACTTTGAGATCCAACCTGCCTGTAGTTGTGAAGTTAAAACTTGGGGAATGATTTGGTTGTTGACAGCAAAGTTTACAGCACAAAAAAGAAGCCCAAAAAGGTGCTCATCAGAAATCCTGATAACCCACCTTAGGAAGTATGTTTCCATCATTTTTACATCTCCTACACATCAGTAATATTTATAGTATCTCGATCAAATTAATCTTTTCAGGATACACGTAGATTCATTGTTAATTACCCTGAAATCACCTTTTAATCTTCAGGTAGTTCATAGTCCTGACTATTCTGCAATAACAATATGCTTTGCAAGAAAGACAGTAGAGTACTTACTATTTTCATTTTGATTTGCTAAGTGAATTCAATGATAAATAATAAACCTTTTCTCTATGGTATAAATGTATGACTATTAAAATATATCTCATGTTGAAGCGAGGAAATATTTCAGCCTTGTTAATAATATTCCAATTTTTCAGACATGTTAGGTAACAGTTTCTCAGATATTTCACCCCACAAAGTGTTCATCTGTAAGCAGTACCTGAATTTCTAAGCAGACTTTTTTTCCCCAGGGCACTGAAGTTTCACTTCAGAACAGCAATAAGTCCTTTAATCTTCATAAACAAAATAAAAAAAAAAATCTAAATGGTTGCATGCTATTTATTTTAACCTTTTAAAAGGTCTTCTATGTCCTATTTTATTCAAGACAATTTTTACTCTTATCTTTTATCTGAAAAATTCAGATTGATACTAAAAGCTGCATATTTCCAAAATGGTATCTCTCCTCATAAATTATCCTTTTTCACCAAAACAGCTGTGTTGAGAGAACAGAAATTACAGGAACCTTGCCATTTAAAGCAAAAAAAAAAAAAAACCATAAAAAATGAAAATGAAATTGAGACACTACGGTTACCAATACATATATATCATCCCATTTTAAATGGCTCTTTGAACATTGACATTTAGATACAAAAGTTCCTAACAAGAATGCCCTTGGGCATCAGCTGCTTTTAGAGTCCTGGGTTTAAAAAGTGGCTGAGAGCAGATATTCTGGGAGATGGGTGTAAATTTCAAGTCAGCATAATCTGGCATTTCAGAACCTGGGAATAAGATGCTTTTGAAAATTTTATGCTTACAGTTTTGTTTCCATACTTACCATACTTTTCTGGCTGTCCTTTTTTGTTAGATTCTTCTTTTGTATACTTCTTTCTCTTCTTTTATATTCTTTCCTTTTTTATATTCTTCCTGTTTTGCTTGGTTAGATTTGGTTTTCAGTAGGGGCTTTAGGAAGAGCTCCTTTGAATACCAAAGAAAAAGAATGTGGCCTTTGCCACTTCTTATGTGTTTGTAAGATGATGCCCCAGTACAAGCACACAGAGTAATTAACATTGCCTTATTATTTGTTGGCTTAAATGCTTCTCAGAGAGTGGACTCCTGACATATCAAAAACTTGTAAAGAATTTAATCTGTATTTTAGTGTTTTCCCTAGGTGTCTAGAAGCAATTTCTACTTTTGTCCCTTATATCAAGAAGAAATTTCAAGCCAGTAAGTAAACAGTGTTCAGCGTAAGAGGCATTGCAGTCAACATCACAAACTTTACATATGGAGTGAAAATGTAGGTTAGAGATAGAATGCATGCTTTGAGCAATAATAGCTGAGACATTTTTTTGAGATAGTACATTATTTGCGATATCTCATTAAATTGACAGCTTCTTAGACAACAGAGAGCAATTTGAATTAATACATTATGTGTTATATATAGATACACTGCCACTTGGTACTCTAGTTCTTAAGCATAGAACTACTACTAAAATTAAAAGCATAGGTTATTTGTGGGTATAGCCAAAAGTGAATTTCAAGAGAAATGACTATGTAGCAAATCCCTTTAAATTAATGAGACACTTGTGTGCATGTGCATACAAGAACGAAAACATAGGTTACCAGTAACAGGAAAACTTCTGGTATGTTAGAAATTAATTAAATATTTTCCTAGATTTTCAAGTGTCCAATGTATAGATTCTTTTTGAAATGTCATTGATTAACTTTTGCTTGTAGTAAAGATTGAGTTAGTGATAGAGATGTGGACTGAAGAACTGTATCTCCATGATGACAGCAGAAGCATATGCTCTAAAAAACTCAGAATTGGAGTGATCTAATTTACAGCTTCTGACTAGTGAAATAGTAGATGTGTCTATTTTACATAATGCAGATTTCTTCAAACTAGTCATGTATGTGTGGTATATCACCAAAACTGAAAAACCACAGAAGAACTTACTACTTTGACTGAAGAGTTATGTTACAACTATTTTTTTCATTTTTATTTTTATTTTTATTTTTATTTTTATTTTTATTTTTACTTTTACTTTTACTTTTATTTTTATGTTTTTCCTTAAAGAACCAAAGTAACATCTGTGGCCAGCACAAAGCTGAGGTGTTTGGACACATGTTCGAAACATGATAATTTAATTTATTCCTTCTTGATCTCCTTGTTGTCTGAATCCACAAACTTCAGAAACAATGTCATATATTGTGCTAATGTCTTATCTGGTATATGTTTATTCCATCATTTTTTTCTTTATTTATTCTAAGCATTTCCCATCTGTAATGAACTTTTGTGCAGTGCAATAAATTCCTGTGAAAAATAGGAAGGTTTATTGGTATTTTAACTGCAATGATTTCATAGGGCATGTGCCTCTCACAATTAAGATTACACAGATTTTATTTAGAAAACAAACAATAATAGTTTACATTATAGGCTAGAGGAGGAAGTTTATACCTAAATAGAATGGATTCACTGAGTCTGGTGGAGTACTAGGAAGAAACATGCTTTTTTTACTTATTAAAGTGGTTTATTTAAAGCAACTTCAGCTATTCAGAAATGAAAGTTTATAAAAAGGCCCAGAGGGGACAAAAGGATCACAAAATGATGATGCTTCCAAAAACCTCTGCATAAGTTGTCTTTTAGTCTCAAAAGGCTGATGCTTTAGCTGAGATGAGCACACATTTATAAAGAAGCTCAGCTGTGTTATCCTTACATCCCTATTCCCTCCTGACATGGAAATATTTTTAAATGTCTCTAGATAAGTCTAATATCCTTTTTAGGGGAAAAAAGTCCATTGGTGGTTTTTCCTTTCTCAATCCTGCTGGTTTTACCAATGCTCTTTTTCACAAGAGAGATTAACTGAGTAAAACATTGCAAGTCATCACTCAGTAGGCCAGGAATTCACAGAAATTGCATGGGAGGTCACAGAATTTTTTGAAGAAGATCTTTCCCTTTTTCAAAATACTATTTCCTGCATCTGGCCACTACTAAACTAAGTATCCTCTCTCTGGTCTTTCCTTGTCTCCTTGGTTCTTTTCTTTTCCATTCTTCCACCTGATTTTTCAGTGATATGGCTCCGCTTTCTGCACTTCCCTCCCTGCACTCTTCCTTTGTTGCACACTCTTCCCATTTATTCAAAACCAAGGCAGGTGCTATGTAATCCCACAGGAGTACATTTGTCGCCCTCTCCGCGTACCCTAATAGCTATTTCTACCAATGCTTTATTTCTGTGCTGAACATTTCCTGCATCAACAGTCCTACTGAGTCTGCTGCATCTACGCACTCAAGTGAAGTTACTGAAAAGCATTTTTGCATTTGAAAGCAAATGCATTTCATTTTGAAGCGTTTTCTGGATGAGAACCTGCAGCCAGATCTAGCGCTTTTGTAGAAATACTCAGCATATGTTTCACTCAGTGCTTAAATACCAGGAAAGCCCCTCACAACAGGGTTTGTTGGACTGAAGTGATGCACAGACCTGTCTCTGGCCCTCTCTCTTGACTAAGAAAAACAGCAGGAAGACCTGAGCTCTGAACTATACTTGACCGTCTTGGAGTGAAAGTGATAATGACTCAAACATCCTTGGGCAAAATTTGTGAAGGCTAATTCAGAAAATGGAATGCTGTTTATTAAAATTATGAAAAGTACAGAAAATTATAGAAGTACCTGGTATTTCTCAGTCCTGTGCACTTCTGGCACATAGTATTATAGCAGAAAAGGAAAAAAAAAAGGGGATATGTTTTGCCCTTGAGAGTAATAATATGATTACAACAAGACAGTTTCAGATCTACTGAATATTTTAAACCATTCACTTTAATGTGTGTTTCATTAACTTTGGGGTGAGAATGAAAAGAAGGCTCCTTCATGTTGTTTTTCATACCGTTCCACTTCATTATTAAGCAATGATGCCAAGCTGTTCACCAGGATTGCTGCTAGCAGGCTTGAACAGCTTCTGCCAAGTGTGATTAATGCAGATCAAACAGAGTTTATTCAGTGGAAGAGATTGGCAGATAATATTTATCATCTCTTAAGAAAGTTGGGATTTCCAGACTGATGTCAGGATGGTGATAAACTTAGAGGCTGAAGGATGTTTGACCAAGTAGTTTGCATATTCTTTAGAAGAAAGTTGCATCCATTTTGATTAGATTTGAAACCTGAAGAGAACCTCATTTACATGCAAAACCTCTTCCAGTGGTTAACTTTGTTTTTAAAAGGATAAGGCATATGGAGACCCTTATCAGGGATTATAATTTTTTTCATAAGCATAAGAACTATGTGTTAGACTACGTGTCACTTGCTAGTACAGAGGTAGCCTGCTACTGGCCAAGCCAGCATCCTCAGGCTATATGTAGGGTGGGAGAATAAGCCAGCCTGGATTTAATTCCTGGATTTGCTTTAGTACCTTGGGCAATCAGGTCCTACTGCCTTTTGCTCTTTCTGTCTGCTTGACAGTATAAACTTTTCAAAGGCTCCAGGCTCTGTAGACAGCTGAAATACAAAAAAAGCAACTTGCTGTCTTAGGTGGACATCTTTTTAAATAACGAGGAGATTTTAATGAGGAAACCGAAAGTTGTTTAGTCTTTACCTTTCTCAAAAGTCATTATCTTCAGGTCAGTTTTCTGGGTGCTGGGCAACGTAAAAGATGTATTTTCCAAGACGTATTGCTTGGCCTTGAACCTCTAACACAAATCTCTGCACAAAGATCTTAGAATAACAGTTTTCCACTTCCTCCTCCTTCCTCAGCCAAACATAACCTTAATAGGAGTCAGCATAATAAAAATCTTGAACACATAAAAGCAACTTACTAACTGTAGTCAGCTCATCTCTGAGACACCCTGTGTTGTTTCACCTATTCTGAGCCAGCAAAAACCTCATTAGTACCAGATGAATCATGTCCCCAGGTTCAGTCAGCTCATCCAGGGGTGGTTATTGCCCCTCCAAAGGTGTTTTGGGCAGAAAGACCTTTGCTTCCCTCTCAGTTTGGTAGTACGCTGATGTAACCTATTCTGCTAGAGCATGTATTTCTCTGCAGTGACAAAAGCCTTTTTTGATAACATCATGACCTGCAACCTCTGTTTCTCATCATTGATTTCCATAGACTTAGTATCTTGAAAGTCTCTCAATTCCCAAGGCTCCAAACAATAAAGTTTGTATGGTTTGATTTTTACAGAATGGATACTTCAGAAAAACCACAATAGTAGCTAGAACAAGCACAGTTTCCTTTCTATACAGGGAAATTAAACATAAAGATGCCTATTTTCTTATCTCGCTATATAGGCATTTTTAGCTGTTGTAGGTAGTGTTTTTAGCATAGCGGTTTCCCCAGTATGACTGTGGCTGTGGGTTAAATTTTCTATTCCTAAATGAAAACCTTTTAAAAGTATGCTTTTATTTATTCATTTATTTTCTGAAGCATTTTGAACACCTCAGTACATTTAAGAAACACTTATTTGCTATTGATAATTCACTTTCATATTGATAGCACAAGTTTAGAAATATGCTCTCTCAGATACCCTGTGCTAGGCCTAATTGCTTTCTTTGGAGTATCATCCTCAGCAGTAGTTTTGGCAAAGAGTCATTGTTTTATCCAAGTCCAAACAGCAATTTTGAAAGAAAACAACAACAAAACCCAACAGCCCAACACGTATAATCTAACACTGGAGTTTATGCCGCGGCTCATCTGGCAGATGTTCTGAAGAGCGTGCCTCTGACTATCAGAGCTCTGGTTTCTGTTCTGTTTGCAAATGATCCTTTCTGCTTTTGGTGGTGATTGTATGCCAGATCCCTCTGGGCAATGGCAATATGTTCCACTTAGTTTCAGCTTTCACTAGCCCAATATATTTTTAAAGTAATAGTAATTTAGAGTTATAACCATTGTGGTAATATGGCTGTACCCAATCTATCCTTGGGGTTGTTTGCGGACAGCTTACTGCTGGAGAATCTCAGCTCCAAGGCCTCCTTAACACCTTCCTCCATGCCACCTGAAGGATTTGCAATCCTTGCCCTTTGCCTGCCCCCACACAGCGGCGACTTTAGGTTGCTGGCTCAGGCAACACCACAGCTAGGCTAGGTGCTGTGCAGAATTGATCATTCTGGTTTACTTCCCCAAATATCCTCCAGAGCCAGCAGGTTTCAGGAGCTCAGAAGAGAATAATGCCAGCCCCGCACAATACAACAGCTTTTTCTACCTCTCTCTTGCGAGGTCCTTTTAAAGCTTCCAATTTAAATTTGCTCCTTTTCGGCTCCCTGCAATGCCACTCTGAGAACGGCTGCAGCTCATCTCTCTTCTGGCAAATGTCCACTGCTCCACTGTCCCCCTGTAACATAGTCAGCTGCAGTAAGGGAGGTATAGGACCTTCTGGTTTACATTTCAAGATAAAACTGGAACCAAGTCAGTTCAAGGCTTTCCAGCAGTGCAGGCAAAGTCACTTTTGTCACATGAAGAATAAGGGACACAAGCTACATCAAGCAGTTCCTGTTCTTCGTAACGACAACCCAGAAAAAGGCACGGGGCTTGGACAATGAGATGGGGTTTTTGTCCCTGTCATCTCCAGAGACGAGAGCATGCCTGCCCCCCAGTCACCATCCCCACCCTGCCCACCACATTACTGCAGAAGCTATGCGGGGAGCTGCTAGAGCCCCCACCATCCTCAAAGGAGGCAGCTGAGACCACAGACAACAATTTGCCCCTTCCATGCACACCCTCACCATAGGAACCCGCCTGGTTTGCCTGTGGCTACAACCAAGCCAAGGAACGAGCCCCTCACTTTCATCATTAAGCCTGTCTTTAGTCAGGAACAGCTACAGCCTCCCCTAATGATAAACCGGCACTGAAACGCAATTCAAACGTTCATAATCTCCTATATCATGTTCTCATGCCATTAATGCCACCAGTGCTGTGACCTTTTAGCAAGATATCAGGCACTAGCAGCAGGCTCAGAATTGCGAACTTTAATTAAAAACTGTATTTTAAAATAAAACTCAGTTTAGGTGCACTGATAAGTGATTTTCACCATGTGAAATTTCAGAGTTCTTTGCTGAGAAAAAATCATTGCAAGCTTCCAATAATTTCTGGTCTAGCTGGGTTTCAAGGACAATTTTATTAAAAATGAGCAGAGCCTTATATAATAAACCCTTTGCAGTTGTTATGACCATGTGTGCTACCTCCCACCCTGATCTACCACCTGACATAGCACAGCTAATTTTCCCACTTCCTAGCAAAAAAATTGAGCTTCTACAATTTTAGATGATGGGGCTTACATACACATATTTTAGACCTCATTATTTTTCTGTATGGCAAGGCTGGAGCTGGCAGCAGTTGTATCTAAACACTTTTAAGAGCTCTTTCTCTGTGTGGAACAGTATAAAAGTTCAGATAAAATTGTTAACGTTTCTGAATGGGCGTGAAAGTAAGAAGCAACAAAAAGAAAATACAAATGGCTTCCTAGTTGAAGTGCAGAGCACTGACTACAGAAAAGGTCTCACAGGAGACACTCTTAATGGATTACTGTTAATAAACATTACAGTTTATTAAACAGTTTATAAAACAAACAACAGGATGGCACTCATCTGAACTGAAACACAAACAGGGAAATTATGACTCTTGAGGCTTGCTCACCACAGATAAATTGCTTCCTGTTCTCTTCTCAGCCCTAGGTCTAAGTTTTATGAAAACATTAATTGCTCCCCATTCTCATTCTTAAACATCAATGACTCAGTGAAAAAGAAAAAGGAAAATCAAAAAAGCATACACCAGCTTGATCAGGTCATAGAATCATAAAATAATATATTCATTTATGTTGGAAAGGACCTTTAAGATCATCATGTCCAAAGCTGTTCTAATGTCTGATAACCCTTTCTGTTAAGAAATTTTCCTAATATCCAATCTAAACCTCCCCTGGCGCAACTTGAGGCCATTTCCTCTTGTCCTATTATCTGTTACTTGGGAGAAGAGACCAGCCCCCACCTCATTACAATCTTCTTTCAGGTAGTTGTGGAGATCTATAAGGTCTCTCAGCCTCCTTTTTTCCAGGTTAAACAACCCCAGTTCCCTCAGCCGCTCCTCATAAGACTTGTGCTCTAGACCCCTCACCAGCTTTGTTGCCCTTCTCTGAACATGCTCCAGAACCTTAATGTCCTTCTTATACCGTGGCGCCCAAAACTGAACACAGTACTCAAGGTGGGGCCTCACGAGTGCTGAGCACAGTAGGACAATCACTTCCCTACTCTTGCTGGCCACACTGTTCTTGATACAGGCCGAGATGCCATTGACATTCTTGGCTACCTGTGCACACTGCTGGCTCATGTTCAGCCGACTGTCCACCAGGACCCCCAGATCCTTTTCTGCCGGGCAGCTTTCCAGCCACTCCTCCCCAAGCCTGTAGTGCTGCCTGGGGTTGTTGTGACACAAGTGCAGGATCTGGCACTTGGCCTTGTTGAAACTCACATGACTGGCTTCAGCCCATTGATCCAGTCTGTCCAGATCCCTCTCTAGGGCTATTGTACCCTAAAGCAGGTCAGCACTCCCACTTAACTTGGTGTCATCTGCAAACTTACTGAGGCTGCACTCGATCCCCTTGTCCCGGCTGTTGATAAAGACATTAAACCATGGGTCAGCCTTTTTTGGGTTGTGCCCATGTTTTTTTAATTTCATGGGGATAGACCACATACATGAGGTCATAGCCACAAACAAACCCCAGATGACTGCTCCTTTTCCACAGAGGAAGAGCAGGACAATTCAGTTAGGGGAGAAACTTGGTAAGCTGAAAAATGGAAGGTAAGGGAGGACGATTATAATTAATGCATATGGATAGTTTACATGCTGTCTCCTCTCCATGGTGAGAATGTAGCAAGCTGTCTAATTGGAGCCTGATTTTTGGCTCCTCTTAAATTCCCCGGAATACTTTGCACTTCACAGTCTGCATAGTTGTATTTTGTAGGTTTTGGCCATAGGAGAAGCCTAATAAAAATACTGGGATGAAGAGCAAAAGCTATTTCAAGCATAACATTCTGGAGCAACACAAAGAGGTCACAACTAGTGAGAATCTGCATGAAATTGCATTAGGCACAGATGAAGTGTCCGGTCATCTTTCTACCCAAACTCATAAATATATTAACACACACAACTATCTCAGTCACATCCTATTTTTATACCCAGCAACTGTCGTCTTCACTGGTCTCCGACAATTCTGATCAATGGTTGCTGCCCTTCAAAATAATTTCTGATTTTTATTTCAAATCCAACCTTGAGTATTGCTGGTGGATTTGTGTCTAAAAAGACACAGTGACTCTCTGGTAGGGGAGTGGGTGGAGATCTTTCTTGCATTTGCTCAGAGCCTGTGCAAGACCTAGAAGTGAAAGCTTGATTACCTCAATATTTGTAGTTCAATGGGTTCTTTAGGTTTGAAAAAAAAAATCCCTAAAATTTAATTCCCAATATGTAAAAACTAATGTTAAAATAGCGACAATGCCTACCAGTTTAGCTGAATAAAGTAGATACCCATGCATCCAGTTGCAAGCTTTGTACGGTAGATCTCAAAGATGCAAGCCCTTAGAGTTTCATAGCTGACATTCAGGGGAGTGACCTGATTGAATGAGTGCAACACAGTCACTTGGCAGGGAAATGGAAAGACTAGTCATGAGTGTTAACATAAGCTGTGTCACTGTGGGCAGCAGCCCCAGTTTCATGACTGTCTGTGCCTACCTCCCTCCTGTGGCCTATAGCCAATGAATAAGAAGAATTTAAGTAAAATATAGACTAGAAGAAATTGGCATCTTTTAGCAAAATGCAGTGAGGTATATGACATTTTAATTTCAACCTGCTGTTTTAGCAAATTGATGTGAGTGACTGCTTTTGAGTAAAGTTAGAAAGTGCAACTACTAATGAGGTTTATGGAAAGACCACTGAAAGAAAATGGTGCACACAGAAGGGCAAAGCTATAGTTTCAAACACTTATATGGAAGTATCCCTGCTCTGAAACTGCTTACTGAAGTCACAACCTTTATCAACTGCATTCCTTTCCTCCTAAAAGACAGAATTCAACTGTAAATTATATGGAAAGGCCAGAATCTCCACATTAATTTACTGAGGCTTTCATCCTTCTGCACAGCAGTGTATTTTTTAATACTACTCAAAAGATATCAAGTACCTTCTTTCCAACCTATTCACCAGCTCTAAATGGGATTTGACATTACAATGTCAGCTCTGCTTTGCCTCATAGATGACTAACAAATTTGCAGAGACATAGGTTCACTGTTCTCACATGGATCACTGCTCAACAGACCACCATTTTTTGATGGCAAACATTTAACTAGCCATTAAGTAGAAGAGGAAATTCAGGTTATAACAAATTACCTGGCATCTAAACAATGTTAAAGTTGCCCATCAGGAGTGCCTTTAGACAATGGAACAGCACATTAGTTTTAAATTTCAAAGTTCAGTCAATGGAGTGATAGAGTTCAGACCTGAAACATTTTATCGAGCTATTGAAAGTCCTGCACAGTGAAATGCATTTATAGTGAACAGGAGTAGAATGGAAATCCATTTCTCTAGTTAGAAGGAGGTTGCAATCCCCCATGTCCTCTTCTTCCCCCCACCAAAAGCAAACAAAAATACTGAAATGCACTGTAAAGTATAATGGTAGTTATAACTGATTTGTCTATAAAGTTGTCATATTAAACTGGTTTCACTGTGCTTTAGACTGTGTGGGCATCCTGAACAAAAAATATTTTCACCATAATGATATTATAATATGGTATTCCTACACACTATGATTTACTCTTTTCCCCTTTATAATCATGTCACCTATATGACTGTTCACATCAGCTTTCCTCCTAAGAGTATTTTCCACCTTGAAAAAGACTGGAAAACTATATAGGGCAGAGGAATACAAAGAAGAAATATATAAAGAAGGAATACAGATGGTGGTACTGTTTGCAGCAAGGGTGTAGAGATGATATCATTTAGCACTTTACACTTTACCAAAAAAGCTCCATTGAAAACTTTTTTTGAGTATTTGGCAAATTTTATTTACCAGTTGCTTTTTACTACATGATGGGTGAAGGAGCACAAAATGTATGTCTCTCATGAAAGGTGGGTGTGGAAAGGTTAAAGATGCTGGTGAGAACAAGTTTCCAGAACAGATGGGAATTGTGGGCTTGTTAATGAACTATCTGGAAATGCAGCTACGGGCATGATGCAGGGAGCTCTCAAACAGACCATTTGTGGGTATGTGATTGATTCTTGGTGTATTGCTCACAAGAGGAAATACAAGAGATTTCTGTTGAGAGTCAAGAAAGTATGGAGTAGAGAAATTCAAAGACGGGAGTAAGGCTGACGAGGAAACCACCAAAAATCAACCACAAATAAAAAGAAAAATACTGTTTCAACATTTCTTCAGGACCCAGAACTCAGTTTTAAATATATGAGGAAGAAAATTGACAGTTTAAACTTTGACCTCCGACCAACACAGTTAGAATAAGACAATATACGTCCTAAAGATCACAGAACTGCTATACATGCAGTCATTATTATTTTCCTTCATTTTTTAAATTAAGAGATTAAGACATCTTTATTAAGATTACTCTGTGCAATTAGAACAAAACCCATCTACTGTGAACGAGGCATTTCAAAGACTTTAGAATTATTAGTACAATAATGCCTAAATACACTATAATTACAGGCATAAAAATTTTTCCTCTCTTGAAGCATGAAGCCAAAAAGTCTTCATATATACTTATGTTAGTATAAGTAGAAAACAATAATATGCTATCTAAAAGGAGTATTGCTTGTTCCTTTTTATACTTGCTCCTGCATCAATATCTCTCTGTTTATTCATCCAGTGGCAATGAAAGCCAAGGTCAGTTTAGCACTATGCTTAAAAAAAAAACCCTGTATAAATTTAGGATATCTTGTACTTCTACTTTACCACGTGTGACACTTGTTTACTCCTGAATGAACTTTTTTTTCCTACATCCATTTTTTAACAGGTGGCATGAGAACTACACAGTGTTTGAGGTGAATAATCATCATTCATTGAGAGCATTGAATATTTTTTTCTGTGTTACCAGTTCTGTTTTGCTTTCCATAACAGCCTAAGTCTTGTTACTGATTGAGTTGTTCAGAACACCACTGAGGTCTTCTTTTCTCAGTGGCTACAGGGGCACAAGAAGGCTTAGAAAACTTCTTGACAATATGAGGCTGTTCAGCAGAGAATAGAGCAACTTGGCAAGATTTGCAGGAGTTCTTCCTCAATTGTTTCACTCTTGTCAAGGTCAAGTCTTCAATTTCCTAGTTTTCAGTGTCTTCTTATTCTTGATGTCTTCAAGTTATACTTCTGCCTTCACAATCACATCACACTAGATAATTACACCATCATCTCAAAAAAAATACTCCAACAAGGAATAGGAAAGAACAGTCTCACTACTTTGAGGCTTTTTCTACATCTCTGCCTGCTCTGCAGAATCTCCACTAGTTCTGTGCAGAGGGTGGGAGCAATGTAGTTTTGCACTACATTTTCCCAAGTGAAAGAATGATGGTAACAGATGTGGTAGAGGGATATTCTTCCTTTGCCATTTTCCAGTAAACCTTGCAATTGTTGCATAAATTAAAGTTGTTTGACAGTGTGTTGTGTTGGGACTGGGTAGCTGAGATCCTGGGTCCTGGATCAGTTTTCATGTGGAGTTGTAATTCTAAAACCAGCCTACTGGAAAAAGTTGCCCTAGCAGTAGAGAAATCACAGTTGAGATAAGAAAAAAAAATAAAATCCATTCTTGTATACATACAAGAATGAGGGGGAAAAGGCATTAGTAGTCAACCAACACCCAGGGTAGGTTAGGGAAATCTTATTTTTGGCAAAGGGGAGGATGTCTTACATGAACACCCATCACATTTAAAAAATGTCACCAGCTAGGCTCAGAAGAAATAAGGACTAAACTCACCTCTGGTGACCTTGTTATTTGCATTTCAAAAAGAAAACTTATGTCAAATAAGAAACCCATTTTCTTTCTTTTTAAAACTTTATTTCCCTAGTGGAACAAAACCCATTTTGACCAATTTTTTTCACAAATTACAGATATTTCAGCATCATTTCAAACACCAAAATATTTTGGTGAAGAGTGGCAAGGCATCAGTTTGCAAAAGGCAAGGCACAAGCCACTTATTAACACTGGTAAAAATTAAATCTCTCCATAACCCCAGGAAAAATGCCCCTATTCCAATTTCTTTGTGAGATTCCTCATTTAAGCCAGTTCTTTATAAATTTCATGAGAATTGCTGCAAGTTTTGTACAGTGTTAACTTTTATACATAACATGAGGCTATATGTCAACTGCTATGGCAGCCCAGTGAGAAATGCAGCTTTTAAGAAAGCTTCCTTATAATACATTCATTTCCCCAGGATTTGGAGTCAACTGACTAATACAAAGCACTGGAGAATGTAATTTACTGCATAGGTCTTTAGAGGTCAAAACTGACAACATTATTAATTGTACTACCAAAGAACCCAACAGTATAAGCGATATAAACATTACCAAGCACTAAGTGAGGAAGAAGAAGGTTTACAGCCAATATCTATTCATCATGCATCATCTTGATAGGACAGGTGATGCTTCCAGAAAAGCATCTGTGTTTATAACACTCTTGGTTTCTTCACATATGCATTTTAGCATGGTGCATTAAAGTTTTGCTGTTCAGCTTTAGAGAAAGTCATCTACTACACAGTGGTGTTGTCTCATCTGAGTTAAAGCCATATGGTGTTTCCTTACAGATAATATGTTGTACTGTCAGGAAGGTAATCATATGTAGAGTAGTGATACCCATCCATTTTGTGAAATCTCTTACAACTTACTTGGATACCAATTTAAACCCACCGGGTTAAAACATCTGTGAGAAATTACAATTGTAATCTACTGTCTTGGATAACACACTGTTCCCATGAAATCCTAATGCTACTTTCCAGTGCAGTAATGCTTCCCAAAGGGAAGCATAATGATGAAATGAATGATGTGACAAAACTATCAAAGTTAAAAAAAAACTAATCCAGAAAATAATAATTTCTAAATTCTTCAAGTAGAAATGTGGTAAATTAAACCTAAGTAATACCAGTATACTGGGAGAATGTGTACAAAAGGAACATTTGACACAGATATCTAATATTTAAGCAGCATGTATTTTTGTCCTTTTGAAAAATGTCCATATTCAGATATACAGAATATTGTACCCAACGCTAATCCAGTCAAAAATGTCAGGAAAAAGTATAATCTGCCTCACACTCTTTAAACCAGAGACCTATACCTCACCACAAAGTCAGCTGAAGTTTTAAATTCAATTCATAGAATAATGCATCTCCAAGTTGGAAATTTTTCCAGCTTCTGAATAAGTGCTTGACCAAATAATCACTCCTCAAACTGATTAAGTCCTTTGTCTAAGAAAAATAAATGCAGATGCTTTTATGTCAACTACTGTTCATGTTTGTATACTGACATATTTACCAACTTTGAAACTTAATAGCGTAAAAATAATTTTAAAGAAACATTTAGATGAAATGTCCTGTTTCAACTGCTAACGAAATAAATATTTTTCCATAATGTCTCACAGGTTTGTAAGAAAACTAGCCTAGGTATCATATCGTTCCTTGGCTGCTGAAGGAGATGCCTCAGGAATGACTGGCAAATGGTTTCAGTAGCTTCCCAGGCTGTCAAATCTTAGGCTGCACAAGACTAATACCTCTTTTATAAAGCATCTCTCTTAGCAGCTTTCCTCAAGCCCAAAGGATAAGAACATTAACCTTTTAAGGTAAAAGTGATAAAGGTTCACTAATATTGATAAGCTGTATTTTGAACCAGAAGCAACTCACAGAACTCATTAGCAGGTAGAATTATAAAGATAATGGTCTAGGACTTCTACAGCTTGGTCATAGGGAAGCTTAAAGTATTTAAGTTCATTTTGCTTTATTAGAGTTTTTATGGTAATTTGCAGTCATGGTCTGCAGATTTTTTCTAAATGCTGTTTCTTTGCAAAGAACACAAAGGGATGCACAAAGAGCCACAGAATTTATTTTAATTCTCCAAGTTTAAAGCAGGAGTAACCACTCTATGGCTCACATGCCATGAGGGATGCTATATGCTCTCGGCTGTGACAGAACTCATATCTCAAAGAGAGAAAGAATTATAAACCAGTATGGCACTCCCAGAAAACAAACTTATAAAGCAACAAAATTCAAGTAGCAAATAACCAAAATGAACAATTTTTAGTCAGGAAGACATACAGTGATGAAAAGTTCCGCATGTAGTCACAGCAGCAGAAATTCTTAACAGCTGCCTGTGGGCCTTGCACAGGACAAGGGTTGCCTCATCTGTGACTGATGACACTTCAGAAAAAGAAAATGATAAAGGGCTAAAAGCCCTTGGAAAATGCAGCCAGGGTCTCACCTGTCTTATTTTATGAAATAACTTCAAAAGTAATTTCAGATTTTGTTATAAATGGGTACATTGTAATCATGAATGGGAAGACCAAAGCAGCACCAAAAAAAAGGAAAAAAGGACAATGATATAGCAAGGAGGAAAATAGTACAATATGGGAAAACCATACCTTATTTACAGACCGATTTTCAGCCTGTTTGGCTTGTAAGACTACACCCACAAAGAAGTTCAATAAAGGGCAGCATTTCATGGAAACCACAACGAAACTATTCTACAGTGCCTTGGCAAAGGTTTATGTGATTGTCTCTCGTACCAGAAAGAACAACCACCCAGTAAAATTCATTTGAAATTCATTCATTCTGTACACACGCACACACACAGACACATATATCTCTTTACCTATGTACTCTTACACACACAAATGTATATGACCCAGGGAAACTACAGGCCAGTCAGTCTCACCTCTGTGCCTGGCAAGATCATGGAGCAGATACTCCAAGGAACTCTGCTAATGCACATGTCCTCTGCTAAGGACGTGATCAGTGGCAGCCAACATGGTTTCACTAAGGGCAAATCGTGCCTGACAAATATGGCCTTCTGTGACGGGGTTACAGCGTTGGTGAATAAGGGGAGCCCAACAGATGTCATCTACTTGGAATTGTGCAAGGCATTTGACACCGTCCTGTATGATATCCTGATGTTCGTCAGGGGTCAGTACTGCGACCGGTACTATTTAACATATTTGTTGGTGACATGGCTGTTGGGACTGAGTGCACCCTCAGCAAGTTTGCTGACAATGCCAAGCTGTCTGGCGTGGTCAACATGCTGGAGGGAAGGGATGCCATCCAGAGGGGTCCGGACAGGCTTGAGAAGTGGGCCCATGTGAACCTCATGAAATTTGACCAGGCCAAGTGTAAGGTCCTGCACGTGAATTGGGGCAATCCCATGCACAAATACAGGCTAGGTGGAGAATGGATTGAGAGCAGCCCTGAGGAGAGGGGTGTGGGGGTGTTGGTGGATGAGAAGCTCAACATGAGCCAGCAATGTGCACTTGCAGCCCCGGCCAACCATATCCTGGGCTGCATCAAAAGAAGCATGTTGAAGCCAGCAGGTCCAAGGAGGTGATTCTGCCCTTCTACTTGTCTTGTGAGATCCCTCCTGGAATACTGCATCCAGCTCTGGGGCCTCCAACATAAGAAGGACATGGACCTGCTGGAGTGTGTCCAGAGGGCCAGGAAGCTGACCAGAGGATTACAGTACCTCTGCTGTGAGGCCAGGCTGAGAGGTTTGGGGTTGTTCAGCCTGGAGAAGAAAAGGTTTCAGGGAGACCTTATGGCAGCCTTCCAGTACTTACAGGGGGCCTCCAAGAAATCTGAAGAGGCACTTTTTACAAGGGCGTGTAGTGATAGAACAAGGGGTAGTGGCTTCAAAGTCGAAGAGAATAGATTTAGATTAGTATTAGATAGAAATTTTTCACTCTGAGGGTGGTGAGGCATTGGAACATGTCTCCCAGAGAAGCTGTGGAGGCCCCATCCCTGGAAGTGTTCAAGACCAGGTTAGATGAGGCTTTGAGCAACCAGGTCTAGTGGAAGGTGTCCCTGCCCATGGCAGGGGGCTGGAACAAGACAATCTTTAAGGTCCCTTCCAACCCAAACCATTCTATGATTCTATGATATATAGATGTATAAGTAAAATGGCATAGGACACATACACACAAAGACATAACATACCTATACATATAATATATAATAAAATAAAATATAATCTATGATGATGATGTGAAATACCCCTAATTTCAATTTTCAGGAAGCAGTAAAAATGTGAGAGAATCAGCCAGCATTGATGTGCATAGCAGTGACACCGAAAAAGCAGATAGCAATTGATAAGACTGTAGTTTCACATAATATAACAATGAAAAGGATTAGAGGTAACCAATGATATATCAAGCCAAATGACTTTTTAAACAGCTGCATATAGATAATTTTCACTTGCAAGTCTTAAGAGGTGTGATCCTACTGTCTCTGTACAGCTGAGTGTTTTTGCTGAGTGTATGCATGGAAACTTTGCTATAATTGAAGAACTGCCATTGTTCACTTTCTTCTACCAATACTATTGAAAGATTGTTCAAAGAGTTAAAGAAATGTCCTAAAAATGTGACAGCTATTGGAAATGGTAGGCTTGATTAGACAGTGTATGCTCAAATGGGGCAAATACCTTGACTGGTGAGGAGAATGGTTGTACTGTCTTGCAGAAACACACAAAAAGAAAGGTCTGTGCTGTTAATGTAAGTTTTTCAGACACTATGATTCTATTCACCTAAAAGCCCCACGTGAGTCAAAGACTTGACATCATTTGTTGATATTAAAAATTCTGCTCTTCACTTCATCAACTTGATATATATTCATTAAATCACCAGAGCTCTTATAACTTATTCAATGAAGAAGAATGAGACAATATTCTGTTGAAGTGTTCATTAGCTGCCAAAAGGTAAAGCCTTTCAGAGGTTTGGAAACTATCAGGCTAAAGTGTTTGTAAGAGATGTGTGAAGACTTGTTCATTAAGACTGCAACACATTCAAAGACAAGACAAAGACTGGTTAAGTGATATAGTTTTTCTTACAAATTCATATTTCATCTCAACAGCTTTACACAGTTACTGCAGTCCAGATGTCATCACAAAAACTTATGAAAATCCTATACTCCAATCGCTTTGTCTGTACTGCAAAGTCCTCAGGTGAAGAAGCCCTGAATAATTTTTACTTTCCTTTCCATCTAATTTGGTAACTGATCTTCCATGGTGTCACTATGTCTTTGGAAAAATCATTGCTTTTCTTTCCTTCATTGCACTGGATTTTTTGAGCAAGTTACTTTCATGCATTGGGGTTTTTTTTCTTTCTTTCTTTTTATTTTTTTCCAGTATTAAAGAAAAGAAAACCCCTCAATTCTGTGCAGCTTTCCTTCGCTAAGGTGAGGAATGCCTGGACAACATAAAATAAAAAAGAGGAAAGATAGACAGTATTTTGGAAGGAATTCCAGACCTGTGTCGTGGGTTACCATCTGCTGATAAATAGAAGTTAGGCTGTGAGATACTGACTTGAAACAAGACTGCTAAAAGATGAGATAATCTAAACTGCTATCCAGGCTCTGAGTAACTTTGAATATCTTTTACAGAATGCCTCTGCATTAGCATTTCCATTCAAACCAACAATATGGTTTTGAATTAAATTTTCTTTGTTCCTCTTCACCATGCCTTGGTCTGCATCACAAAGCAGTCTCAGAGCACACAAATCAGTTCCTTTCGAATCAAGCTAAAGTGAAGGATGCACTTTGTGATCTTACCCTACTTGCTTCAGCCATGACTGGGGGTTCAGTCAATGGGATCAGTCTAGAGCTAGTCCAAAGGAAAACGCAGGAATGGCCACAGTGTGTCTGCTGGATCCTCAGCACCATCTGCTTTTCTTCACAGAACCTTTACATTGTGTATCATATCTTGCTAAGACATACACAACTTTGGGAAGGCCTGTAATTTTCTGCTGTGCCTAAATCTATATAGAGAGAAATATAACGGGGTCACAGTTATACCTTGAACACGGTCCAGCCTACAACTACAAATCAGTTAGACAGCACTGGCTAGAATGGTTCAGCATTATCAAGGAAAAGATGAAATTAAAAATTTAATTCTGAAATAATGTTTAATTCTGAAATAATTGGTGGATTAAATAAGGACAGCACGGTAGAAATCAATGGAGTTAAAGTTGACTATGCCATCTGTGAACTCGGCTCACAGACTCATATTGCTAGTGGATATTGGAAATAAAATTGCGATGCTCTAATTACCTGCTTCTTAGGATCCCTATAAATACACTGTATATAGCAACAATATGCTTAAGAACTTAGTTAGTCCATAGATACTGTTAAGATAAACTATTTTCAGTCAGCTCTGGCTCACTATGTGTGTAAAATACTGGCCAACTGTGACAACCACACTACATGAAAAATTCTTGCCAAGTGGCATGTATTTTAGCAATGCACAAAATTTCTTAATGTGATCTATTTCAGATTATTACCCTTTTTCATAACCTTTTCAGAAGACCTAATAAAACCATTTAATCATCAAAGTTTGGGTTCATCAAGATATTTATTTTTTTTCCCTGTGTGTATTTTAATTTTTGTAATTTTAATTTATATTTTAATCATATAAGTTATAGAAAAAAGCATAAGATCCAATATTTTTTGCCAAAAACTTTCAAGACAAATAACTGTAGAGTCAAAAAAAGAATACTTTCCCATCTCTTATTTTATTGTCGGTAGACAGGTAATACAAACAAAAGCATACTACAGTTCCCAAAACAATGTTCGTGATGCCACTGAAAAATCATTAGTATTACTTCAGCATTCATGGAATTCCAAAATCCTGAAGCTACATTAGTTGCTTGCATTGAAAAATGAAGAACTTTTGTGACTAACCCTGTACAACTGAAGGGTCTAACATTATTTTGTGAATCCAGCTAGCTCTTTCCTTCCTTCCTTATGTATTTCAACCCAGAATGCTCACAGCCTTTTCCATATTTGGTCTCCAAACCTTTATAGCACCTGTGATGTTTCAAATGCATAATTTCCATTCCACAGGGCCTGATTGGTCTGCCAGTCTGAAGAGCCAGGGCAAACACGTTTCCAATTTCAAAGCTGTTTGTTTTGGTAATTCTAGATAGAAAGGTTCTGAAATTGGTATACACTCATTTGTGTGTTTACCAAAAGGCTGTTCAGATCAGAATTATTCCCATAGCTCTCAATTTGCCAGAGTCCATATGTGTAGCATAATGTCTAACAAAGAACCAGAATGAGGAATTCCAAATATTTACCAAATAATAATAGAAAAAAAATTAGCACCCCAAACTCAACATCCTTAAAACACCACAGACTTATTTCCACTTAAGAAACAGCTCTTGCTGTATCGTTTATTGGGGGTGAGGGGGAAAGTGTTGTCTCAAAGGTAATTGTAACAAGAAAATGGAGAGTAAAATGAGATTTTAAACTATTTAGAATGGTGATAATTTTGACTCTAATTATCTTTTACATAAAGAGAGCCCTCAAATTGAAGGACATTTGAGAAACATGGTAGTTTCATGTTGTTGTCGTAAACTGCAATGGAGAAGATGCCTTGGATTAGATATTTTGGTTATAAATTTGCAGTGCCTTGTCACAAGTTCTCTCAGGCTATTAACATCATTATCTTATCTGTATAAGAGTGGTGCCTAGAAGACTCAGATGAGATCATCTCTATCACTGTAGGCATTATACACGTGCTCTTGTACTCACTCTCACATAACTACCAATGAAATACAATGAATGAAAAAAGGAAAATGGCTAAGAATTGGAAAACTACTTAAAAAGGGAAATGGCAAAGAAGTGGAAAGCTAGTTGCTCTGGGTCAAATAGGGTGTGTCTATCCTGCCCTGAGTTGGTCTAAGAGCAGACTTGGGCATGCTATGCCCACTGTTCCCTACACACCACATTGTCAGGAATACGATACTACTAATTCACTGCCTATCCATCTCCTACAACACGACTGAACACCATGGCTTTGTAGAGCAACTCAGTACAAGAAGATTTACTGAGTCCCTCAGTTGGTGGCAAAGATGCGGAGTTTACACTGTAAGCATTCAGGGAATTTTACTTTGAGATAACTAGTTTAACCCTGTGGGCTGAGTTCTGCTAGCATGCTGNGGACCTGCTGGAGTGTGTCCAGAGGGCCAGGAAGCTGACCAGAGGATTACAGTACCTCTGCTGTGAGGCCAGGCTGAGAGGTTTGGGGTTGTTCAGCCTGGAGAAGAAAAGGTTTCAGGGAGACCTTATGGCAGCCTTCCAGTACTTACAGGGGGCCTCCAAGAAATCTGAAGAGGCACTTTTTACAAGGGCGTGTAGTGATAGAACAAGGGGTAGTGGCTTCAAAGTCGAAGAGAATAGATTTAGATTAGTATTAGATAGAAATTTTTCACTCTGAGGGTGGTGAGGCATTGGAACATGTCTCCCAGAGAAGCTGTGGAGGCCCCATCCCTGGAAGTGTTCAAGACCAGGTTAGATGAGGCTTTGAGCAACCAGGTCTAGTGGAAGGTGTCCCTGCCCATGGCAGGGGGCTGGAACAAGACAATCTTTAAGGTCCCTTCCAACCCAAACCATTCTATGATTCTATGATATATAGATGTATAAGTAAAATGGCATAGGACACATACACACAAAGACATAACATACCTATACATATAATATATAATAAAATAAAATATAATCTATGATGATGATGTGAAATACCCCTAATTTCAATTTTCAGGAAGCAGTAAAAATGTGAGAGAATCAGCCAGCATTGATGTGCATAGCAGTGACACCGAAAAAGCAGATAGCAATTGATAAGACTGTAGTTTCACATAATATAACAATGAAAAGGATTAGAGGTAACCAATGATATATCAAGCCAAATGACTTTTTAAACAGCTGCATATAGATAATTTTCACTTGCAAGTCTTAAGAGGTGTGATCCTACTGTCTCTGTACAGCTGAGTGTTTTTGCTGAGTGTATGCATGGAAACTTTGCTATAATTGAAGAACTGCCATTGTTCACTTTCTTCTACCAATACTATTGAAAGATTGTTCAAAGAGTTAAAGAAATGTCCTAAAAATGTGACAGCTATTGGAAATGGTAGGCTTGATTAGACAGTGTATGCTCAAATGGGGCAAATACCTTGACTGGTGAGGAGAATGGTTGTACTGTCTTGCAGAAACACACAAAAAGAAAGGTCTGTGCTGTTAATGTAAGTTTTTCAGACACTATGATTCTATTCACCTAAAAGCCCCACGTGAGTCAAAGACTTGACATCATTTGTTGATATTAAAAATTCTGCTCTTCACTTCATCAACTTGATATATATTCATTAAATCACCAGAGCTCTTATAACTTATTCAATGAAGAAGAATGAGACAATATTCTGTTGAAGTGTTCATTAGCTGCCAAAAGGTAAAGCCTTTCAGAGGTTTGGAAACTATCAGGCTAAAGTGTTTGTAAGAGATGTGTGAAGACTTGTTCATTAAGACTGCAACACATTCAAAGACAAGACAAAGACTGGTTAAGTGATATAGTTTTTCTTACAAATTCATATTTCATCTCAACAGCTTTACACAGTTACTGCAGTCCAGATGTCATCACAAAAACTTATGAAAATCCTATACTCCAATCGCTTTGTCTGTACTGCAAAGTCCTCAGGTGAAGAAGCCCTGAATAATTTTTACTTTCCTTTCCATCTAATTTGGTAACTGATCTTCCATGGTGTCACTATGTCTTTGGAAAAATCATTGCTTTTCTTTCCTTCATTGCACTGGATTTTTTGAGCAAGTTACTTTCATGCATTGGGGTTTTTTTTCTTTCTTTCTTTTTATTTTTTTCCAGTATTAAAGAAAAGAAAACCCCTCAATTCTGTGCAGCTTTCCTTCGCTAAGGTGAGGAATGCCTGGACAACATAAAATAAAAAAGAGGAAAGATAGACAGTATTTTGGAAGGAATTCCAGACCTGTGTCGTGGGTTACCATCTGCTGATAAATAGAAGTTAGGCTGTGAGATACTGACTTGAAACAAGACTGCTAAAAGATGAGATAATCTAAACTGCTATCCAGGCTCTGAGTAACTTTGAATATCTTTTACAGAATGCCTCTGCATTAGCATTTCCATTCAAACCAACAATATGGTTTTGAATTAAATTTTCTTTGTTCCTCTTCACCATGCCTTGGTCTGCATCACAAAGCAGTCTCAGAGCACACAAATCAGTTCCTTTCGAATCAAGCTAAAGTGAAGGATGCACTTTGTGATCTTACCCTACTTGCTTCAGCCATGACTGGGGGTTCAGTCAATGGGATCAGTCTAGAGCTAGTCCAAAGGAAAACGCAGGAATGGCCACAGTGTGTCTGCTGGATCCTCAGCACCATCTGCTTTTCTTCACAGAACCTTTACATTGTGTATCATATCTTGCTAAGACATACACAACTTTGGGAAGGCCTGTAATTTTCTGCTGTGCCTAAATCTATATAGAGAGAAATATAACGGGGTCACAGTTATACCTTGAACACGGTCCAGCCTACAACTACAAATCAGTTAGACAGCACTGGCTAGAATGGTTCAGCATTATCAAGGAAAAGATGAAATTAAAAATTTAATTCTGAAATAATGTTTAATTCTGAAATAATTGGTGGATTAAATAAGGACAGCACGGTAGAAATCAATGGAGTTAAAGTTGACTATGCCATCTGTGAACTCGGCTCACAGACTCATATTGCTAGTGGATATTGGAAATAAAATTGCGATGCTCTAATTACCTGCTTCTTAGGATCCCTATAAATACACTGTATATAGCAACAATATGCTTAAGAACTTAGTTAGTCCATAGATACTGTTAAGATAAACTATTTTCAGTCAGCTCTGGCTCACTATGTGTGTAAAATACTGGCCAACTGTGACAACCACACTACATGAAAAATTCTTGCCAAGTGGCATGTATTTTAGCAATGCACAAAATTTCTTAANTTTTTATTTTTTTCCAGTATTAAAGAAAAGAAAACCCCTCAATTCTGTGCAGCTTTCCTTCGCTAAGGTGAGGAATGCCTGGACAACATAAAATAAAAAAGAGGAAAGATAGACAGTATTTTGGAAGGAATTCCAGACCTGTGTCGTGGGTTACCATCTGCTGATAAATAGAAGTTAGGCTGTGAGATACTGACTTGAAACAAGACTGCTAAAAGATGAGATAATCTAAACTGCTATCCAGGCTCTGAGTAACTTTGAATATCTTTTACAGAATGCCTCTGCATTAGCATTTCCATTCAAACCAACAATATGGTTTTGAATTAAATTTTCTTTGTTCCTCTTCACCATGCCTTGGTCTGCATCACAAAGCAGTCTCAGAGCACACAAATCAGTTCCTTTCGAATCAAGCTAAAGTGAAGGATGCACTTTGTGATCTTACCCTACTTGCTTCAGCCATGACTGGGGGTTCAGTCAATGGGATCAGTCTAGAGCTAGTCCAAAGGAAAACGCAGGAATGGCCACAGTGTGTCTGCTGGATCCTCAGCACCATCTGCTTTTCTTCACAGAACCTTTACATTGTGTATCATATCTTGCTAAGACATACACAACTTTGGGAAGGCCTGTAATTTTCTGCTGTGCCTAAATCTATATAGAGAGAAATATAACGGGGTCACAGTTATACCTTGAACACGGTCCAGCCTACAACTACAAATCAGTTAGACAGCACTGGCTAGAATGGTTCAGCATTATCAAGGAAAAGATGAAATTAAAAATTTAATTCTGAAATAATGTTTAATTCTGAAATAATTGGTGGATTAAATAAGGACAGCACGGTAGAAATCAATGGAGTTAAAGTTGACTATGCCATCTGTGAACTCGGCTCACAGACTCATATTGCTAGTGGATATTGGAAATAAAATTGCGATGCTCTAATTACCTGCTTCTTAGGATCCCTATAAATACACTGTATATAGCAACAATATGCTTAAGAACTTAGTTAGTCCATAGATACTGTTAAGATAAACTATTTTCAGTCAGCTCTGGCTCACTATGTGTGTAAAATACTGGCCAACTGTGACAACCACACTACATGAAAAATTCTTGCCAAGTGGCATGTATTTTAGCAATGCACAAAATTTCTTAATGTGATCTATTTCAGATTATTACCCTTTTTCATAACCTTTTCAGAAGACCTAATAAAACCATTTAATCATCAAAGTTTGGGTTCATCAAGATATTTATTTTTTTTCCCTGTGTGTATTTTAATTTTTGTAATTTTAATTTATATTTTAATCATATAAGTTATAGAAAAAAGCATAAGATCCAATATTTTTTGCCAAAAACTTTCAAGACAAATAACTGTAGAGTCAAAAAAAGAATACTTTCCCATCTCTTATTTTATTGTCGGTAGACAGGTAATACAAACAAAAGCATACTACAGTTCCCAAAACAATGTTCGTGATGCCACTGAAAAATCATTAGTATTACTTCAGCATTCATGGAATTCCAAAATCCTGAAGCTACATTAGTTGCTTGCATTGAAAAATGAAGAACTTTTGTGACTAACCCTGTACAACTGAAGGGTCTAACATTATTTTGTGAATCCAGCTAGCTCTTTCCTTCCTTCCTTATGTATTTCAACCCAGAATGCTCACAGCCTTTTCCATATTTGGTCTCCAAACCTTTATAGCACCTGTGATGTTTCAAATGCATAATTTCCATTCCACAGGGCCTGATTGGTCTGCCAGTCTGAAGAGCCAGGGCAAACACGTTTCCAATTTCAAAGCTGTTTGTTTTGGTAATTCTAGATAGAAAGGTTCTGAAATTGGTATACACTCATTTGTGTGTTTACCAAAAGGCTGTTCAGATCAGAATTATTCCCATAGCTCTCAATTTGCCAGAGTCCATATGTGTAGCATAATGTCTAACAAAGAACCAGAATGAGGAATTCCAAATATTTACCAAATAATAATAGAAAAAAAATTAGCACCCCAAACTCAACATCCTTAAAACACCACAGACTTATTTCCACTTAAGAAACAGCTCTTGCTGTATCGTTTATTGGGGGTGAGGGGGAAAGTGTTGTCTCAAAGGTAATTGTAACAAGAAAATGGAGAGTAAAATGAGATTTTAAACTATTTAGAATGGTGATAATTTTGACTCTAATTATCTTTTACATAAAGAGAGCCCTCAAATTGAAGGACATTTGAGAAACATGGTAGTTTCATGTTGTTGTCGTAAACTGCAATGGAGAAGATGCCTTGGATTAGATATTTTGGTTATAAATTTGCAGTGCCTTGTCACAAGTTCTCTCAGGCTATTAACATCATTATCTTATCTGTATAAGAGTGGTGCCTAGAAGACTCAGATGAGATCATCTCTATCACTGTAGGCATTATACACGTGCTCTTGTACTCACTCTCACATAACTACCAATGAAATACAATGAATGAAAAAAGGAAAATGGCTAAGAATTGGAAAACTACTTAAAAAGGGAAATGGCAAAGAAGTGGAAAGCTAGTTGCTCTGGGTCAAATAGGGTGTGTCTATCCTGCCCTGAGTTGGTCTAAGAGCAGACTTGGGCATGCTATGCCCACTGTTCCCTACACACCACATTGTCAGGAATACGATACTACTAATTCACTGCCTATCCATCTCCTACAACACGACTGAACACCATGGCTTTGTAGAGCAACTCAGTACAAGAAGATTTACTGAGTCCCTCAGTTGGTGGCAAAGATGCGGAGTTTACACTGTAAGCATTCAGGGAATTTTACTTTGAGATAACTAGTTTAACCCTGTGGGCTGAGTTCTGCTAGCATGCTGAAGGACATCTTCCTGATTAATTTCATATCAGAGGAATCCAATTTGTGTATTCTGAGGCTGCTTCATGGTGCAAACTGAATCTCATCACGTAAGTGAGCATAACTGGCGAATTTGATTCAAAAGCAGACTCCTGACCCAGACCGCAGCATTAAAGTACTCACATACAGAAGCATTGTGCCACTCTAGGAAAAGTCTTGCCTGCTCTGTTAATCAGCCACATGGCATTACAGGATAGGGAGAGATAGATTCAGGCAGACACATCCCATCCACGCTGCAAGAGTAGGCATGCTTTGGACAACCGGTCAAGGCTTCCCCCTCACCGCAATCAGAGAAGGATTTGTGGGTGATGTGAAGGTTGGAGGCTGTTTTGGGGATAGTGATCATAAAATGATAGTTTTCGATTCTTGGCAAGCGTGAGGAGGGGGGTTAGTAGAACTGCCATCTTGGACTTTCAGAGGACAGACTTTCTCCTGAAAGACTCTCTTTTTAGGAGACTGGTTGACAGTGCAATCCTACAGTGCAAAGGAGTCCAGGAAGGCTGGATATTATTCAAGAGGAAATATTTAAGGTGCAGGAGCTGGCTGTCCCCATGTGCTGTAAGATGAGGTGGTGGGGAAGAAGACCGGCCTGGCTGAACAGAGGGTTTTGGCTGGAACTCAGGAAGAAAAGGAAAGTTTACAGCCTATGGAAGAAGGGGCAGGCCACTCAGGAAGACTGCAAAGATTGCATGAGGCTATGCAGGGAGCAAATCAGAAGGGCCAAAGCCCAGCTAGAACTTAACCTGGCTACTGCCGTAAAAGACAATAACAAGTGTTTCTATAAATACATTAACAGCAAAAAGAGGACTAAGGAGAATCTCCATCCTTTATTGGATGTGAGGGGAAACATAGTGACAGAGGATGAGGAAAATTCTTTCTTTGCCTCAGCCTTTAATATTAAGACCAGTTGTTCTCTGGGTACCCACCCCCCTGAGCTGGACAACAGGGATGGGGAGCAGAATGGACCCCCTGTAATCCAAGAGGAAATGGTTAATGAGCTACTACACCACTTAAATGCAAACAAGTCTATGGGGATGGGATCCTCCCAAGGGCACTGAGGGCACAAGTGCTCACCAAGCCATTTGCAATCATTCCATCATTTATCAGCAGTCCTGGCTAACCGGGGAAGTCCCAGTTGACTGGAAGGTAGCAAATGCGATACCCATTCACAAGAAGGGCCAAAAGGAGGATCCAGAGATCTACAGGCCTGTTAGGCTGACCTGAGTGCCAGGGAAGGTTATGGAGCAGATCATCTTGAGTGCCATCACATGGCACAGACGGGACAACCAGGCAATCAGGCCCAGTCAGCACAGGTTCATGAAAGGCAGGTCCTGCTTGAATAACCTGATATTCTTCTATGAGAAGGTAACTCACTTAGTGGATGAGGAAAAGGCGGTGGATGTTGTGCACCTGGACTTTAGTAAAGTCTTGACACCATTTCCCACAGCATTTTCCTGGAGAAACTGGCTGCTCACGGCTTGGATGGGCATCCAAAAACTGGTTGGATGGCTGGGCCCAAAAAGTTGTGGCGAGCAGAGTTAAATCCAGTTGGCAGCTGGTCACAAGTGGTGCTCCCAAGGACTCAGTATTGGGGCCTTTTCTCTTTAATATCTTTATCAATTATCTGGACGAGGGGATCGAGTGCACCCTCAGTAAGTTTGCACAAAACACCAAGTTGGGTGAGAGTGTTGATCTGCTGGAGGGTAGGAAAGCTCTGCAGAGGGATCTGGAGAGGTTGGATTGATGGACTGAGGCCAATGGTATGAGGTTCAACAAGGTCCTGCATTTGTGTCACAACAACCCCATGCAGCACTACAGGCTTGGGGAAAAGTGGCTGGAAAGCTGCCTGGCAGAAAAGGGTCTGGCTGGGGATTGTAGTGGACAGCCTGGGCCAGCAGTGTGCCCAGGTGGCCAAGAAGGCCAACAGCACCCTGGCCTGTATCAGGAATAGTGTAGCAAGCAGGACTAGGGAAGTGATTGTCCCTCTGTACTCAGGACTCGTGAGGCCCCACCTTGAGTACTGTGTTCAGCTTTGGCCCCTTCACTACAGGAGGGACATTGAGGTTCTGGAGCATGTTCAGGGAAGGGTAACAAAGCTGGTGAGGGTTCTAGAGCATAAGTCTTATGAGGAGTGGGTGAGGGAACTGGGGTTGTTCAGCCTGGAGAAAAAGGAGGCTGAGGGGAGACCTTATTGCTCTCTACAACTACTTGAAAGGAATCTCCTGTAGCGAGGTGGGGGCTGGTCCTTTGTCCCAAGTAACAGGCAATAGGACAAGAGGAAATGGCCTCAAGTTGCACCAGGGGAGGTTTAGATTGGATATTAGGAAAAATTTCTTCACAGAAAGGGTTATCAGACGTTGGAACAGGCTGCCCAGGGAAGTGGTTGAGTCACCATCCTTAGAGGTATTTAAAAGACATGTAGATGTGGTACTTAGGGACATGTTTTAGTGATGGACTTGGCAGTGCTAGGCTAATGGTTGGAGTTGGTGATCTTAATGGTCTCTTTGAATCAACATGGTTCTATGATTCCAAGCCATCTAGGTCATCAACAAGATCTGCAGCTTAAAATGAGCTTGTATCCAAGCAGCTTGGATTTGAGCACCTTCTTTGTCAATTGCCTATATCTGGGAGAAGAGCCAGAATGAATAAACCCAGATCCCCTCTCAGCCCAATGACTTCCAACCCAGAGCACATTTTTTTTCCTCAGTAAACATATATTGCTCAGAAATGGTTACCATAGATCAATAACGTTACTATTATAAAGGAATGAATTCACTCCCCTTCCAACATTTTTGTGTTGTCACAAGTTCATGTAAGCAGATGTATTTTAGAGCTAGCAATATGAAATCTTCAGTGGAACCACTGTCTTTATAAAAAGTTATTATACAATAGAAGGAAAATTCATTTTCCAGGTAATTCATGTGTGATTTAAAATTTTTATTTTCTGTTGGTAATTTTTTCTCCTGTCAGGAAAATACATTTCATGGGTATATCATGTATTGTATTTTATATAAAAATTTTAGTGCATGATATCCAATATCACATTAATTATTTTAAATAAGACAAGGGAATCGAAAACTATAGGGGGAAAAAAAAGTGTTATATATCCATAAAAAGTAAGTTTATTAACCACATAAATATTTAAAAATAAGTGCTATATTAGAATTTTGGGAAATGTTGGTTTCTTAAGGTAGTTCTTAAAATCTAATCGGAAGAGCATTGCTCCTAAATATATCAACAGCCAACCATCTGAAACAGATTGTTTACTGTTCCATAGGAAACCTAACATTATTTTTCAAAGAAACAAATAGATACTTCTATGTATATATAAGTGTTTATATATGTATGTGTACATGCATACTTATGTATACACATACAGGCATACATACCTAAAGTTACTTAATATGCATATACTGGATGTTATATATATGCATAAATGTGAAAAACTGAAGCCAAAATGAGAAACTGTTATTTAAATAATTTGTTTTAAAACACATTATTTTAGGCTGTACTCTCTCTTGCTGGTTTGAGAAAGTCATGTCATCTTTAATTCATTTGCTCCAGTAAGAGATAAATACTTTTTACGTTTACTGAAAACTTTATGACTTGTGTCTTTTCTGCCCTAACCTTGACAACACTTCAGACGCATTTGTAATCATATTTAAAACATTTCATTAATTCACAAATATGACATCTCCTCAGAAATGTGAAAAAGCAATCATGGAAAACAGAATGGAAATTAGAATACTTACCTGTTTTAAACCAAGCAAGTTCAGTGAGCAGCCAGAGGTGGTAAAATGGCCCATACTGGGGTTCAACAGTCTTGTGTTGCAGAGGAGGGTGGGAAAATGGTTTCTAGTACAGATCAATGGTTAGAATAACAAAACCCAGTAAGAAACATATTAATGCATAAAGTTACTGTATCACAATGCATAAAATTGCAAAAATAATTTCTAATTTGTTCTTGAAAAATAAAAACAGAACTCTTTAGAATTTGTAATAATAACTATGCAATTATACGAATGTTAATGAATTTTAACATTTTAACATTTTATCATTTTAACATTTTAACATTAATTCTGACAGTGGGATCCAGTGCACCCTCAGCAAGTTTGCCGATGACACCAAGCTCGGTGGCACAGTTGACACACTGGAGGGAAGGGATGCCATCCAGAGGGACCTGGACAGGCTTGAGAGGTGGGCTAATGCAAATGGCACGAAGTTCAACCAAGCCAAGTGCAGAGTCCTACACCTGGGACGTGGCAATCCCAGGCATAAATACAGGCTGGGCAGAGAATGGCTGGAGAGCAGCCCTGAGGAGAAGGACTTGGGAGTGCTCATGGATGAGAAGCTCAACATGAGCCGGCAGTGCGCGCTGGCAGCCCAGAAAGCCAACCGTATCCTGGGTTGCATCAAAAGAAGCGTGGCCAGCAGGGCACGGGAGGTGATTCTCCCCCTCTACTCTGCGCTTGTGAGACCCCACCTGGAGTACTGTGTCCAGCTCTGGAGTCCTCAACATAGAAAGGACATGGAACTGTTGGAACAGGTCCAGCGAAGGGCCACTAAGATGATTAGAGGGATGGAGCACCTCTCCTATGAGGACAGGCTGAGAGAGCTGGGGCTGTTCAGCCTGGAGAAGAGAAGGCTCCGGGGAGACCTGATAGCAGCCTTTCAGTATCTGAAGGGAGCCTACAGGAGAGCTGGAGAGGGACTCTTTGTCAGGAAGTCTAGTGATAGGACAAGGGGTAATGGTTTTAAATTGGAAGAGGGGAGATTTAGATTAGATATTAGGAAGAAGTTCTTTACTGTGAGGGTGGTGAGGCACTGGAACAGGTTACCCAGGGAAGTTGTGGAGGCCCCATCCCTGGAAGTGTTTAAGGCCAGGCTGGATGGGGCTTTGAGCAACCTGCTGTAGTCAGAGGTGTCCCTGCCCATGGCAGGGGGGTTGGAACTTGATGATCTTTAAGGTCCCTTCCAACTCTAACCATTCTATGATTCTATGATTTAAAAAATGCTTATCAGTCTAAAATGACTAATGAGAATACCTGGTCTCATTTACATATGACTTCAGCACAATTCTGTTTAGATGGAAAAAGCCCCATTTTGCCTGTAGAAATGAAGGGCACATATAGGAGCACACATTTGCATGATATACATGACTGTATGCAAGAACTGCCTAAAAACTGAAATTTCAGAAAACTGAAATTTTCTGAAGGTATCCAGTTCAGCTAATACATACCTTTGCTGTCATTGAGTTCTCCAACTGTGATCAACACATAGTGCAAGATTTAATGATGCTGAACTTCAGAATCCAAACATGCTATCTTTTCTGAAATATTTATCTAGTTTAGATAAAACAATCTAGCTAAATTTGTCTACAATACTTGTATCATCTCCATTACCTGAGGTCCTCACTGCCTTTTAGTGTGGGCATCTGTTAAGGGAAGTAATTTTTGCTTGCAGACTGTGAACCTCAGAGCAGAGCTGCGCAAAACTTGCTGAGCTGCTTTGAAAGACCTTTCCTACCAAAAGAGGAAAGGCAGAGCACAACTTCCAAAAGCATCTGATGAGTACCAAAGTTATGTATGAGGGAGGAAAAAGTGAGCTCACTTCCTTTTGGATGAAAGGCACAGGATTAGCTCAGCCATTCATAAAACCACTGCTTCCAACAACATGCTGTACCCAACCTTTAGATTCTTTGCTACCTACTGCAATCCCCTGCTCCGGGTGAGGAGTGCATGCAGTGTGTTGGAAGAGATTGGTGCCTATGTATGGGTTTTCACCAACCTCAGCTTGCTGAAGGAGTCACCTAACCTAAGTAACCTGAGACTAGGAGTTACTCTTCTCCAACATCTGCAGGTGTTTTATGATGAGGGGCAGAGAGGTACCCCTCTTTGACCTCCACTCAGGATTAAGGCTCTCTCCATCATCTTGGGTTTCAGGCACCCATGTCTGCTGCTTGCTACAAAGTAGAGGCTGTAGTAATAGGTGTCGTGTATTTAATGACTACATGGTTAGCTGCCAAAGTCCACCATGTAGGCATTCGGGGCCTTCTGCATACTTAACTCCTTGCATATGCAAAGTCAGGCTTTTGACACAACCAGAATACATTTCCCTTTGAGCCGCACTGTCCAGGTTTTCTTCAGACAAATTATTTTTCCCCTCTGCAAAACCTGAGGATTTTGACCATCTAAGCAAGAAGTTTGGATGACCCAAAGTGCCACAAAATGCCACTGTAGATTCGGGATCAACTTAGAGCAAATGTGCTCAGAGTCCAGCATGTCTCGGATGCGCCGGATACCACAGAGATTAAATCTGACACATTCTGGGATTGCTGGGCTCAGCAGGTGCACAGCCTAGTTGTTCTGCAGACATTTTAAAGTTTATAGACAGAAACAGGGAGAATGCCATCTAAGATTATTTGAACCTGTATTCCCTATTGTCTGAGGAAGGTGTTCTAGCAATGGGTGACAGGTATTCAGATCAGAGGCTCTCATTTTCAATGCTAGAAATAGTTTATTTTGTATCAAAAAATTAACTAGTAACTGGACCAGAAAAAGGGAGGGAGGAAGCCAGAGGGGATGTTACTCTCTAGCCTGATAGTAAGACAAAATAAAAAAGGCAAAATAAAAAGTATGTCCACCGTCACCTTCCATCTTTTATGTAAGAAAGCATTGACACACAGTAGATTTGGCCACCCATGTGAGACAGGGGAGGAAATCTTTATTTGTGGGGGTTTTGTCAGGATTAGATATTGTGAGGCCCACTCACAAATGGATCTCATTTGAGCAGTTTTTCTCATAATAATATAGACCTCAAATGAGCTAAGCAATGTTTTTTTTATCTGAGGTGCTGTCCAGGCGCCTTTCTCTTAAAAAAATAAATGTGAATAAGGGACACAGATATCCTGGTGGCTATAGCCACTCAGCTGAAAGGATAGATTTCTACAGCTGGGAAAGAGCACTGAGCTCAAGTGTCTTGAATGCCAAACTGGCCCTTAAAGAACAGAACTGAATCATGGATACATCTTCAGCTTTGTAGACAGAGAAGTAAAAACCCAGCAATAAACAAGAACAATTCAGATGGTATAAGAAAAATAAATTACAAAGTTTATGTCAAGTGGCTGGTATCTTATTAAATTATATATTAACCGAATTAGATAACTGTCTGGATTCCCTGCAGATATACTCTGAGCATTTAAAGACAAAATAAATGAAATTTAAATTAGGTACTTATTATGAACTTAGCCTCTGATCCATGAAAGCACTGAAACACCTGCTCCAATCCATATTTATATTACAATAAACGTAAGCATTTGTCTAAATATTACATTGAATGAAGATATTTTACTAAAATGAGGTGTTGGTTTCCAGGGACACTTTCAAGCTGGCCAAAACTTCCAACTATATTTGGTTGTATGTCACTTTTATATGTTCTCAGTTGCATCTTACTTCAGAAAAAAATTACTGTTTAAGGAACAAAATGAAAAAAAAAAAAAGTCAAAGAGAAAGAGGTTAGGTCAGTTGTTCTTCCAGTTTTCCAGTCATGTGAGAGTTGAGATGCATATATCTGCCCATCACACTCCAAGTATTTAGCAAAACCAGAACCCTAAGTCTTAAATCCCAGGATTAAATTATAACAAGGATAAAGAGCATTTTTAGTCCCTTTTTTGGTCACACTGCTTCTCTGTGAGCTAATCATAAATTTCTGCCACCATAAAACCAATTTCAACTCTAGGTTGCAGATCTTATTTCAACACCCTGATGAAACATGTCTGCAACTGGAATAGGTAAGTAGTTTTTACGAAGGGGATTTAACACATCATGCCTTATTCTTTTGGTTTTGAGCTTTTGGCTGAGATCTTCAAGTTTTATGCCACAGCCCATTTAAGACATTTCTGTAAACTCATTTCACATATAAATCACTAAATGCTGGATTTTGAATTTGAATCTTCCCCCACCTTCTTTTATAGATGAGTAAGCTCAAGACTTCTCATCTACAGATTCAGTTTTGTCCAAAGATCCAAAGATCCTTTGAGAAAATTCAATTTAGCAGCATAAGCAACAAGACATATTTGAAGGAATCACCTGCTGGCAGGTGAGCACATCTTGGTGAAGGGGATTGCTGAAAGGCCAGGAAGGGCACAAGGAGCAGCAAACCAATACTTGGGAGTTTGTCTTGATGATTCTTATGAGTCCTTTCCAGCTTTAAATATTTTATGATTTGTGTGGTAATGGGAATGTAGTAAAATTTTGAGGCTCTTTATGTGGCAGGAAGGACTATAGATGAATGAAACGGAGTTGTAGTGTTAATGGGTAAATGAGAGGGATTTGGGGTCTGCAGCAGGTGGGAAAGAAAGGTAGAGCCAGGGCTCTGCATGGAGCAAAGGAACCAGGTCGGGAAAAGCATAGAAGGGCACTGCTGGAATAAACTGATAAGTAAGGGGAAAAGAAAGCCTAGTCTGGGAATTTCTCCTTCATATTCTGTTGCTCATTTGTCTGTTCTGTTGCTCTTCATCCAAATAACCCCATCGCAGTCCCTTGCTTACTGCTTCCATTGCCCCTGAGCCAGGAAGGCAGTGCAGAACAGAGGCTTCAGAGAAACAAAGCAATAGCTGCCCTCATACCTGGTGTGTGCTACTGCCACCAGAGAGTAAGACTGCAGGAGTGCATCCATGCTGACCTACACATCCTCCAACACAGGCAGAACAGTCTGTCCCTGCTACAGCCTGCCCCTGCTACAGCCTGCCTCCTAAGCCTGTGCCTATGTTTCCTATGATGTTTTCTGGCTCTGCTCCATGCATAAGCTCCAACTTCCACAAATAGATCCACCGCAATCAGTGTGACTACTCATGTGAGTAATGGCTCACAGCTGGATGCAAACGGAGTCATGAGCTCCCTACATTTTTAGTTTTTGAATTTTAGTAGTTTTCTTTTGCTTCTTTTTTTCTCCTGAGAAATTGGATAAGTAAATTGCTTTTCCCAAGCTCCTCTATGTTTAAGATCACAGTGATCAGCACAGTAAGACAAATAAAGAGGAATCATTTTAAGTGAAGCTACCCCAATGCTGCTGCAACTCACAACTTTGTTGTTGTTCTATCAAGCTCTTTTGCTGATATGGTCTTTAAGAGCACTGAATGACTCTCCTGTGATTTCAAAGCATCCCCAATTCTACTAAATCCAGCTGAAGTGTTCAGAGTTTATCAGTTCAGATGTCTTTTGTGAGATCACACCAAATTCATTGTTCACTAGATATCCCATTGCTGGTAGTAAGTGGGTTTGGTTATGTATGGATTTGTCCCTAATGACAGTGCCCTCGTCAAAAGTGACTAGAAAAAATTGATGCTATTTTCTTAGATTCTTTTCTTTTAATGAATCTAAAGAAAAGCAAAAAAACATCAAAAAAAGATCTCAGGAGACAATAAGGGTTTTTTTGCCAAGTAGCTGATTTTTAAATGCTTGTGACTACAGTAGGACACGCTTTCAAAAAATGTTCAGTGTCCAGCCATTACTTCTGCAAAAATGATGTCTGGATCTTTGAATTCAAACAGCGTGCCAATGGCTACTTCACTGATGCCTTAAAATGCCTTGGTTTTGTTATGTCTTGAAGAACCCACAACAATTTATTGTCATTTAGACAATTATTCTATCACCTGATGACCCCTTCCCACTCAGGAAGGAGAATCAGGAAAAAACAACGAAACCCTGGGACTGAAATATAAACAGATTGAATAGAACAAGACTAAGTGATTAGCATTAATAGTGCTAAAGAACCAATATTGATCCCAGTAGCAATATAAAATATACAAGGATTATACTGAGCCAATTCTATCAGTAGGAAGATGTGTGCTCCCAGCAGTGGACAGCAAACGTTGGACATTGTGAGCGCTATGGCTTCAGGAAGGGAAGGCTTCAGGGGTCTGGCACCGGGGCAAGAAGTTCTCAGGATCGCAGCCATCACAGAAGAGAAAAACTCCTCAGCAAACTTTCTAATTTATATTGAATGTGACATTCATGGTATGAAATAATCCTGTTGGTCAGCTTGTGTGTAGTGCCCAGGTCTCACTCCTCCTTGTCCCTGCACCTGGCAAGCTCGAAAACTCTGAGACCTTGAAACCCACATATCATAGCTGGCTATAAAGTAAATATTTTCACAAATTCAGACACTAGAGTCTTCTAAAAGTGCAGTTATCCCTAGCATTAGAATAGACCTTTACAGAAAAGTAAAATTACTGAAAGAGAAATTAGACCTGTGTCACTCAAACCAGAACAAGTTTCTGTAGAAAGCTTGACTCTGCAAATCGGTAATACTATCTTCTGAAAATCTTTGTGCTTCTTAGCACATGAAACAAAACTCCTTCCTCAGAAGGATGTGGCAAAGAACTTTCTCATTGATACTTAAAAAAACGAATATCTGAATTAAATCTATTTGAGCTGAAATCTAGCTGAAAATACTAAAGAAAGAATCTTATTATTTACTAAATTTCTACTTAAATTCTTTATTCAAACATATTGCTTTGTGGTTTGCTTTTACGTAATTATCTTTCCAGCCTTCTTTCCCTGTAACTACCCCTGTACAGCCTCGTTTCCCTGACAGCTACCTCTGTCTTTGGCTTGTATAGCTGATCATTCCTTGTTATTCCTTCTGCTAAGCCTGTTCTTTCCTTAGCAATACCTAAAGTTCCTCTTCCCACTTTCCCTGCTTGTCTCCTCTGTCTGCATCCAGACCAAGTTCATCTTCCATTCTTGCTGCAGCTATAGCAAGATCGTACTCTTTTTTCATGCTCTCCCTCTCACCCCATTCAGTTCATATATGCTGCCCTCACATCTCTACAGAACTCTTCTTCTGACCAGAACTGACCTCTTCTTTCCTTATAGTTTCCCACTACAGCTGAAGTTCAGTGAAGGATAAATATCTCCAAAAAATAAAATGAGTTAAGAAAACCACAAAGACTGCAGAGGACATTCCCACTCCAATTTTCAACATTAATGAGAATTTTTGCTATTGCCTCCTATTTCAGTGTCTTCCTCATTCTGCCCCAAACCTGTTTGTGCCATCAGAATGTCTGTCAGCAAAATGACTGAAGTCCACAAGAACAGTTGCATATGAAATCTTAAGTCAATAAAGCTATAAAACCTGGAAACCATAGTCACATGTTTTCAGCTATATTCTCTTGCCATAGATGCTGAAACAAGTAGACTTTCTGCAAAAACATTTATAAGATGGTGACTTTTAGGCCAATAAGACAGAAAGATGACTATTGAAAACCTTGTGCCTATCTGAAAAGGAAACAACTTTGAAGAGATGCATGTCCATCTAACTGGAAGCAACAAAATGAATAGGTAAGGGTAGGCACATAGGCAAAATAGTATCTTCTTTCTTCCAGAGTTTGTCTGTACATGTCAGGACTGTATTTTTGATGAAGTGATAAGGAAGCACAAACTGCAAATATCTGCCCAGTGCCTCAGCTGAAAATAACTTCACTTACCACTTTTGGGAGCACCTCAAAAAACCACACTGAGAATATCAACAAACACATGCAAACATCAATTGTACTTGTAAACTTAAGTCGTTTTCTCTAGGCTGTTGGTTTTTTCTTCATTTTGTTCAGACAGAGCAAATAGATGTGTCAGCTCTTTGGTTCAGTAACAGAGAAAAATCTCTAGAATCCGATTATCCCAATTCGTATAAAGTCTGCAGTTATTTAAAAATAAGTAGTCTGGAGATTTAGCTTTGCTTCAGAAATCAAAGTAATCTCATTGTTCCCCAATAAGTATGGCATGAGTCATTCCACTGCAATAGTCCCTCCACATTCCAGTCTTAATTGTCTCCAAATTAAGAAAAGCGTTAGATGCATCTTACTGTGAGAAAATGAATATTTCTGATCCCTGCTGCTAAATAACATGGCAGAGAATTCCTCTGAATGTACAGCAGATCAGTTCACTAATATGAAAACTGTCCCTTGAATGCATTATTCAATCATTTTTCATTTCAGCAATTATTTATAATTTGTTAAACCCGTAGACTAATTTCACCAAAAAAAAGGTGAATGTTACCTCTTTATCAAGAGGGGTCCCTTTGAGCTCCCAGCCTTTCTTAGCTCTTGACAGAAACTTGATTGCAATAATGAAGTATTATAGCTACAGCTCTGTTAAAACCCACTGCTTTTGTTTTTGAAGTTGTGACAATTGCCTCCCATTTGAATCAATTTTACACAAGCCTCGCAACAATTTTTTACTCTGTGATTATTTATTACCCATTATTACCTGAGTGCTTAGTGACTCCCATCACTGTGGAGAACTTGTCCTGCTGCGAGCAACACATAAACTGATGAGCAAACAGCCTTTGCTCCAAAGCATTTGCAGTCAAGGGTCCAAAACGTGCTGTGTGTGGTGGCAAGAGGAGCTCCACCACCTGCCCGCACAGCACCCAAGGGGGACATCAAGGCCAAGGGTGATGGTACAACCCTGCCAGTGACCAGTACTCCGTTTTTGATACAGAGTTTTTACATTGAGCACCAAAGTAGCCCATCTACACCGGCACCTAATAGTTAGACAAATGGTTAGGTAAATCAGACAAGCCTAGCAAGTACAACTTATTTCACCGGGAGTAGGATCTCCACCTCCACATGCGCATAACGTTGGACTCGCATGCATAAAGGCCTTCACTTGTTTAAATGGTTGCAGGAGGGAGACCTAGATCTTTATGCAAATACTTCCCCTCACTTCAAAGACCCCTATTTTTGACAGGTTTTAAGGAAAAGGCATGTTTGTCTTATAATAATGCAGTTTCCACCTCAGTAAATCAACGTACTATAGCAAACATCTCATTAAAAACAGGTTCTGGTTTTGATTATCTTAAAACCCTGCCTAAAAAACTTGAGCTGTATATGGTGTCTTGTTTTCTTAGCTTATTGTGCATTATCTAACCTATGAAACATTTTAGAAAGAACATTTTTGTGTAAAATGTGCCAACAAAAATCAATGCATAAGTTGTAGAATAATAATTTTGACTACTGCCTGCATTACCTCCAACACATGAAATTTAACCAGCAGAGCTTGAATTCAATGAAAAAAATACATATTAAAAATTAAAAATAGCAAGTGCAGAAAATTGAATCAGGAATCTCCTACCACCTGAGAAAGCATGTGGAAAATGTTTTATTGCACAGGAGAGTCCAGACAATATTGACCAAGTCCCTCTTGACTTTCTCTAAAACATTTGTTGCATTAAAAACAACCCCTAGGAGCAGTGATTTATTTCTGAATTCCCTGGGTGTGCAGAAAGACATAAAGGTCCTAAATCTGCTGACTAAGATAAATTGCAGGTTGGAATATATTTAACAAATGATAATGCAAAATGCATCAAAATATACAGAGAAACAGCAGATAGCAGTGGAACAGAGTACATGACCTGCCTGAGAAGTTACTATACACAGCAAAAGAGCAGATATACCTGCAGACAAATTCCCTCAGCTTTCAGTCCCTACAGAAATAAACTACTGTTAACAGAACACATATTTCTCTGTGCAAGTGAATCCTTCAACTGCTTAGCAAAGATGACTGGGAAACTGCTATTGCAGCAGAGAAACATTTTTCTGAAGCAGAGGAAAGGTTAGGAGAAAGGCATGTGATGAAATTCATTTAATTAGTTAAGCTTCCAAAGTGAAAACAAACAGGAAATAAAAAAAAATAAGCAAGTGATTATTAATAGACATACCTCCTGCTTCTACGACTGCCTGCTGCGCAGTGCCTTGTTTCAAGCTTTGAAGCATCTGGCGTTGGCCAGAATTTGAGTTAGGACACAAGATTCAATGGACCAGTGGTCTAATAGGGCATGGCAATTCCTGCGGTCTTGTTTTGTAGACAGGTGCAGTCAACCCTGGTTTTGGTTTGTTTGTTTGTTTGTTTTTTAAATCTCCTCCCCTGTTTCTCTCTGCACATAATGACTGAAGAAACATCTCATCAAGCTGTCACTGCAAGCCTCTGGCAGACCAGGTCCTACCTTGGGCCAGGGCTCAGCAGCCAGGTAGCAAGTACAGAGCTACAAGAGCAGATCATGGAGCAATGCAGGCAAGAGAAAACAGAATCTGCCACTGCCTTCCACTCACCTGCCTTCAATCTTCTCACTCGCCCTGCTTCTAGCCACTCAAGAAAGGAATGAGATGTACCAAAGCATACCTCTGTCCACTTAAGAAAGCAGCTAAACAAAGACCCTGGAGTTAATATGAGAAAACTCCAAGCTGAAAATTGACACAGACGATTCAGAGGGGATATTGGAAAGGGAACTTTTAAATGGTAGCTAGGAAATAAGACAACTTAATAAAATAAAATTAAAAAAAAAGAAAAAGAAAAAAGTACAATCACAAGTCATCTCCTGCTGAGCTCCTTCACATGCTTATTGTTACATTTTTTGTACAGCACTACCACAGTGTGGTGCACAAACCCTAGAGATGGAAGTCATTCCACAGAGGATTCAAGGAATTGTTCTAGAATACAGAACTCAATTAACTTGCACAGAATCCGTGGTAATGCAGGGATAAAACCATTTAAAAAAAAAAAAAAAATTACCTCCAAGTGAGAACTGGCTTCACCAGCTGGGCTGAAATGAAAAGGGAGGAAACACCTAATTTCACCAAGAGCAGATCTTTCCTGAGACAGGTTTCACTGTGCTTCTATTACCAGATTACTTCTAATTCTGCACAACTTAAACCCCATTTCCTTGTGTTAATGGGGTCTTACCATTTTCCGCCTTTAGAAAGTCAGCCTTAGCACTTCTCCTAAGCTCTAGATTTGCATAGAGAAAGGGCCAGTAGGGCCATCAACTGTTGAGCTGATGCTGTGCATTTTCCTTTATAGAAGCAAGGACTCCAGTTTTTCTCTTGGACAAGTTTTCATGAAGTACGACTTTGATCTTTAAGATCTCTTACTTCATCTAAGTATTGGCTGAATTGGGGAACAATTTCAGAAGTAAATGGAAGCAGGACTCAGACACAACACTATCCCATACTCCTACTTGCCTGGAAAATGTGCCTAAATCATGAGACTTCAAGCTAAAGAAACATTCTGAAATAGCATTATTTAGCCAAATAGAAATGTATTGATTTCTTCACTCATTTTTCCATTTTTCATATTTTAGCAAAACATATAATCTCTTTTCTTACCCTGGGAATGTCTGCTTCTGCCAAGAAAATGTAGATGAGGATGGGCTTTCAGACAGCTCATCAAGAAAAAAACCCCAAAAAACCTACCCTCTGTAACTAGCTGGATATTGTCACTGACTCACAAGAATATGTTCCATTAACCCTCCTCTTTTATCTTTCACCAGCTCATGGACTGTTTTGTTGTGCTAAAAGAACTATTTTTTTTGGCTAATTAAAGTTCAGTGAGGTTTCCATTTAGATAAGTGTCTTCTTCAGATGTGAATATTGACTCCCATCACACAATTCGTATTCGCAAGGTTATTCACCCACTCACTGGACTGCTAGCTGTGTAGCCTGCTGCAATAACATATATCACAATGTCTTACACATTCTGTGCTGTAATGACCTACTACACTTTTGAAACACAACCACAGAAACTCTCCTGATACCCAACCTGGTACAACTCTATCTCTGTGACATGTAAGTACACAAAAACATTAAAGGGCAAGCTAGCCCCACATAATCATAGGATCATTGAATGATTTAGTTTTGAAGGGACCTTAAAGGTTATTCAGTTCCAACCCACCTATGACAGGCAGAGACACCTTCCACTAGACCTGGTTGCTCAAAGCCCCAAAGCTGCTCAAAGTTCAACCTGCCCTTGAAAGCTCCGAGTGATGGGGCATCCACAACCTCTTCCAGTGACTCATCACCCTCACAGTAAAGAATTTCTTCCTAATATCTAATCTAAATCCACCCTCTTTCAGTTTGTCTGGCACACAGCTGCATTTAGCAGACCATTCAGTCATTTAGTCATGTTTATCTTTCAGCACTAAGTGTTTTGTGGTATAGACCCCTCACATTGCTCTGCTTAAACAGGGCTTATTTTCAGCAGTGATATCTTGGAAGTCAGAACGGTGTGCCATCAGTGACATTAGGCTTTGCTTTTCAGGGATACAACTGACAGCAATGACTACCAAAACTTGCCTGTGCAATGCAAAGTGGTGATGTTGTAGCCACCTGCAGCCTCCAAACAGATTTGTCAGGGTTCCTGGCAAATACAGCAGGCACAAGTTGAAGTGTATATGGGCAAAGAGAGGAAAAATTGCAGTGATGCAAGGTCTGCTCTCAGTCCACAATAACGGGGCTGCTAATTGATGAGTCCTTTTTGGGGGTTTAAAAATCAGGGTATTTCAAATCATGTCTCAGTTTTGGAAGAGGCAGACAACAGGTCACTCACCATTACTCAGGACAACTATAAGAGCACTATATATTTAGATGTAATCTACAGAAAAGCAGCTGACCTGCTAAAGATGTGATAACTGAAAGCAATAAGTTGAAGAAAAGCAACTGCGACACTCCAGAAAATTCTGAGCAACAAGAAAAAATGAGAGATCTGCAGTGAGATTACTCCTGATTTTATTTCTTTTTTAATTGTGCTGTACAGCCAACAAGATTTCTCTGAGAACCATATCTTGTTTATAGATGAGTCATTGTGCCGCCACCGCTCTCAGCTCCTTCCTTCCCTGTCTGTGGCATTTCTTTCATCCTTGCCAATATCTGCTATAAGGTCTGACCAGTCAGAACAATTGATTAAATAACAGATTGTGAAAAATAATCTACAGACAAGAGAAGATGCTAAAAAACCTTCTTCTGTTTACTTTTCCCCCTGCTTTTCTTCAAGCATGTTACCCCAGCACCTAAACCAAGGCTTCTTGTGCTTTATGCAAAAGACCAGATCCTGGCTACCTTTAGCAACATGCTAAAGAAACACTCGTTATTTATTGGATATGACATAACATTTTCTACATTCCTGATTCATTCTTTGATCTCTTCTGACAATTTATTTTAAAGAATTTTGCTATATTAAAGGGGTATAATTGGTACATGTTTTTCTTTCAAAGAGGACTTAAAAAAAAAAAAGCCTGAAATATCATTTATGTTCTTTCTACTTTTAAAAAGTTCAACCGAGTTCACATTTACCAGACAGTTAAGAAATATTTATATTTGGGTTTTTTTCTCTTCAGCAGCAAATCGCTAATGGCTTACGACACATTTATTACAGCATTCTCCTGTGAAATGCTCCTTTCAGTTCTTTGATCATGAGCCAGCAAAGAACCTCAGTGTGTCACCTTGATGTCACTGCAAGTTGTGATTGCAGGGCAGGCTGGTGTTCTTTTGTTCTTATGCATGTTATAGTAACTTGCCTTCCCTAAAAATAATTATTTAAAAGCCTCACCACCAGTTGGGTGTGTTTCTTTTGTTTGTTTTCTTTCTTGATTCTCTTTTGCTTCTTTTTTTTTTTTTCTTGTATGCTACTCTTTAATAACAAGAAAGGCAAGTTTGATCAATGCTCTTTTATAGGATGCTAAAACATAACTTAGCACTCTTCTGTGTATGTAGATCTACATTTCTGCCAAGATTAGTCAAATTTACTTCTGGAAGAAACTTCCAGAAGCTTTATTAGTCAACAGTACTGCATTTTTAACTGTACCTGTTCACTTTGGGTCCTCACACTGGAAGTCCCATATCATTACTGCCAGCTAATAAGCATGACAAAGACTCTGTACCCCACAACCAGTAGCTCTGTGTTCCATATCTCTTGGATAGCTCCATGCCCCAGAATGTACAGGGATACAGCTGCAGTGTATAATGAGATGCCACCTGAGTGTCAGATACTTAATTTTTTTTTTTTTCTGTCCTACAAGGTTTTCTGAAGATTCCTAAAATATTCACACTTTTGAAAACTTCCTAGCATTCCTTCCTACTTTTTGTCTTTCTGCCACCTGCACAGACACTGAGCAGATCTGCAGCATTCTTGTGTTTGATGTATAGACATCCCAGGCAATTTGTGTGCATATACAGAAACCCAACAAGTATAACTAAAACATCATTTGAAGACATCAGAAAGAGGATATAGGGTTTCCTGAAGTGAACAAGCAAACAATGTTGGCTAGTGCAGGCATCTATCAGCTACACAAAGAAGAATGACACTTCAGGGTCTAAGAAACAAATACTGATAGGACCATTCTGAAAATCTGGGATTATTGGGAATGGCTGCCAAAATTCTGGCCAGGAAGGGTTCAATCTAGACTACAACTCACCAGCTCAGAAGCAGAAACCAAGTTAACTTTGGCAATAGAAAAAAGAGTGATGAACGTCATCAGAAGACTGCAAATTTAGCTTGTACCAGGCATGTGCCAGCCACTGGGGAATTGGTTTCAGGTCAGAAAATACACAGAGAAATGGACTGTCACTCAAGTATGCAAGGCCACTACTGTACTTTGGACATTTCTGTGTACAAAGTCAGGAGGGAATAGCTTCCTGAAGAGCAGTGCAGTCAGAGATAGGACCCATATCCTAATGAGATTTTTTTTTCCCCTACAACTCCATAAACAGGAAAGCTGTTAATTTTCTTCAGTTATGTAAGCACCTGTCTCAAGTGCGAACATTTCACTGAATGTCTGTGCTGGCTGGCCAAAGGCGGTTTGTAACATAATATTTACATCATCAGGAACATATGTCACTTTCAGAAGGTGTAAGGAGGGATCTTTTTTCTTGACCAAGCCTTCCACGTTTCTGGAATTGCAGTATCAAGGCTAATTTTATCCTTTGCTTCCCTCATTTTTGGGCCCATAAAAAAGACATCTGACAAGTACCACAAAGGTTCAGTTATCATTTAAGAACATGCATAGGTTAAATTTAATATACTTTTAGCTTCCTGAAAGGATATGAAAATGTATCATGAGTCAGACTGATATTAGCAAAGGTAATGTTTTTATTATTATTGTAATGTATAGTGTACTGAATCATCTTTGTAAGCTGACTATCAGCAGCAGAGGTTAAAAGCACATTAAAATCAGAAAATTTTCTTGCTAATTTTGAACATCCAGATACAAAGGCAGTTATGAAAATCTACCAAGACCCTGCTCAGATGAGAGAGGCCCTACAAGATCTTGACAGTATGCGAGTGCTGAATTGCCTGCTTCTTTTACTGTGTGTTGGCTAGAATATTGCAATTAAGTGCCACATAAACAAATGATATGAACAGTTTTGGAGACAAAAGTGCTGTTTGGGTATCTATGATCTTTCAATAAATGTCATAATAAATGCATGCATTTCATTGAATGCAAGCATCAAAAAAGGAAGCGGTGTAAACACAACAGGAAAAGAGCAATATATTCTGCAGATACTCTTTCATAACATCACTGGGGAGAACACAGTGCTAGTATAGCATGATTTAGGGATATATGGAATGTTGCAGATCTTCCTGATTTATCACTGGTGTTCATTTGAAATAGAGAAGGATGCTGGCCGTGTACATCTGTCATAGTGAGGGTAGTACATGGTCTTCAAAAATGGTGAGATAGTGGCTCTTGCTGACTCTAGTCCATAATAATCTGCAGTACTACTATCCAATGCTTAAGAGTTAGACAGTGCTTTGGTACTTTGACATCCTTCCCTCTCAGGTCTGCAGAACACTTTTTCATAAGCAACCTGTGGGCACTACAGGTCCTCTGACACTTGGTGAGTCTTTCAGTAAGTAGGGAGGTTACTATCCTGCCAGCCAACGCTGCTAGAGAAAACACAAATTTTTACATAACTGCGGAAAGAAAAAAAAGTCAGTCTTAAAATTCCTAAAGTATTTTCCAAGAAATTATTTGAAGACTAGAGAATATATTTCAGGGAATGTACCTCATGAGCCCCGTCACATCACAGTGAACTCACAGGAAGGCTACATCAGCAGAGAAAAAGAAACCTTCTCAAAGGGTCTCTGGTTATCAGGGTGGGAACAGATGAGCAGATGCTACTAAATTACTCCAAATATGTTGATTATGGCTAATGTATTGCTCTGGAGGTTGAAAAGGTCTCAAGTAAGGCAGAAGGCACAAGCAACTAATGGCATGAGGGCCTCACTGCTGATGAGTTATTTGCATGAAGGCCCGCAAGAGCTGAGAGAAGGATACAGGAAGATATTTGATCAGGATGGAAGAAATAAAACCTTTATCCCTAGAAACCTCAGGAAAAGGTTTGTGAGCTACTCCTGTAAAATGCAGTTGTTTTACATGACACATAAAAAGGACATCTCTGTACAGATCAACACAGCTATCTCACAAGGAAAGATGAGTCATCCTTGGGACATAACACTGCAAGACAAAAGAAAGCAGAAGTCATGAGTCAAATATATTGCTATTGTAATTGCTCCTTTACCCTTGTGAAAGTACAGTGCAGGTGTGAGACATTTGAAACTGGCAAAATTAGATTTCTAAATGGGACTACAGCCTTCTGTAATTTTTATGTTTTCTGTGTACTAGAGGTTGATGAGAATTTATTCTTAAAAGCTGCGACCTCGGACTGAATCTCCACTGCTGTTTGTGAAGTGTGTGTTGATGCAGTCTGTTTTATTTTAGTTACATATGTAGATCTGTAGATTTTGTTGTTGTTGTTGCCATGTTCTGCATTTTCTGTTGTTGCTTTATGACAGCTGAAATTCTACCACTGATATTAAGATACGGTAGATAACTAATGGCTCTAATATTCTCTTGTTTTATTGCTAGGTCTTTAAATAAAAAAGTTATTTTCAAAATCTATTCTTATGTCTTTTGGCCATGAAATGAACACTGTTTTTTGAAAAGTTTTTCCAATCTTTTTTGATTGGAAAAATAATCATATGTATTATCTTCACCTTAACTTCATGTTTTATTGCGCTTTTTCTGGCTTCCCTGTGTCTGATCCTGCTAAATTTCACAGCACTACAAATGCCTAACAGAACCTGGATTGCATCCCATGTACCTCTTCTTCCTGGCCTCTGGTGAAGTTATCTTTTTATGGTACATTAGTGTATTTATAGCTACATCCAAACGAAAGCATGCTCCTCCTTCTGCATGCACAAATATATGTACAGTTATACACAACTTGCTGTACATACGCAAAGACCCTCGTTCACCTCTTCCTGCAGATATATACATTTAGGTAAGAGGGGACCAGTGGGGAGTTAACAGAGGGTGTGCTGGTCTCCTCTACTTTCTGGTAGTCCTGACAGAGATCTTTCACCGTAACTTGCTGCTACATTTCATGCCATTTTTGGCCCTTAACTACTGGCTCTGCAAAGCTGTTGACCTGAATATCCCTGTTTTCATTTCTGCCTCATGGAAACATCTGCTCAGCCCCTTAAATCATGCAGGGTGCTGGGTTTTATTCAGGTGTCAGAAAGGCAGTAGGACTAAACTGCTTCTCATTTGCACATGGGTACATGCAAGCCTAAAGAGATAAACTGACATCTTTTTTTTTGTAGAATAGAGGAGGGAAAAGGAATTAGTGCTTGGATCATAATGCTTTCAGTGCAGGCAACCATAGACCTCACTACCAAAAGAAAAGTATTTGATATTGGGCACTGACTGTGCATTCAAAATAGAAAAGGCAGCAGGCCTTCTCTTGATAAGTTTAAGCATTCAGGGACACATTCTGTCTCCTTTTGTGCTCACTCTGATTAGTCTCTTACTCCCTTTATATTCCTGCTGTAACTGGGAGGGCAGAATGTGAGCTATACAGTAGCCACATGGATGGCAGAATGCAGTCTGCAATAAGAGACAAAAAATACAATACTCAAAAAGAAAACAAAATTACTAGTATGGCAGTGAAGAAAACTGACACTGCATAATCAAATGGCAGGATATAGGTAAAAAACGCACAACAAATAAAAGCCAAGATTAGATTATTATATTTATCATTTATTTGCACTCCATTATTTTACTGCATCTCCCTAGTATAAGTTTTAGTTCTTAGGATTTGTGGTAAAAAGATTGGATAACTCATCTGGATTTTATCACTAAATGATAGAGTCTTGAATATCTTTTTGCTGGCTTCAGCAGTGTAAACAGTTTCCAAATCTCCTCTCCTCCACTCTTTCCAGTATATTTCTAATGCTAAATGTTTGTTTTAAGCACAGAGAGCTACATTGCTCAGCTGCTACAGTATGGGATTTAATATTCTTTAGCTTTTATGAAGAAAGAATTCTCCAGAATTACTTAAGCTGAAAAGCCACTTGCGTGGGCCTTCCCCAAATCTGCTATGATGTCATTAGATCAAAATGGATGGGTGTGACAAGAATGTGAATATTCAGGTCATGGTGTGAGCTCAAATAATTTTTAAAGCTCACTCCAAAGTTGTAAGAGCAATCCTATTTAAAGTGTGTATAAAACTAGGTTACTCTTACAGTGACTAAAGTTATGAAATACTTCTGTCTTTTTAAGCACCACAGGGGATGGATGCCAGCATGGCATCCCACGGAATGGTAAATTCTTAATGTGAAGAATTGGGTAACACATCATTTCCAAAGGCTGGGGGGAGCGATATGAAAGACTGAAAAGACTTAAAGGACACAGCTGCAAAGCCAGCTACTGCATATCCTTGAGATGTTCATACAAGGACTCTGTGATGTACAATGCCAAAGGAAGAGAGATCTGTGGAGTCTGTTGAGACAAGGTACCTCTGTCAACGTTAATAAGAAGCAAGGTTATCTCACTGCTATGTTTGGGTCAGAAAAACAGTGAAGTTTCTCAGAAGACACATGGCTAAAGAGATAATGAAGTAACTGAAGAGCTACCACTTTTCCCATAATCTTTCCCCAGTATGAGAAGATTAATGATAGAATGATAAATGGTCTCTTCATCTAAAGGAAGTGAGGGATTCTTTTCTTCTTTTTCCTTTCTGTTTTTCTTGCTTAGAATTCAGACACTATTTTAGGAGACTGTAGAGCTTTCTTGATCTCACTGAGAATGTCATTTTTATGGATATGTGCAGTGTCCAGGCACTTTAAAATAACACACTTTTAAAAAATCTAAGTAAAGAAAGAACAAACAACCCAAAACCTACATGGCTATAGAGATTAACTAAAATTTGCTCAGAAGTGGGGACTCTGGTTGGGTCAGACCTGTTTAACTCAGGTCTCCATAAAAAGCGCGTGCCAACGGCTCCATATGTTCTATTTTTATGTTTTTACCCATCCTCAGCTGACCCGACTGTGACTGTGATGGAGATAACAGCATGGGACACAGAACACTGGTAGACAGCCACATTGGTGGCTTGATTATGATAAGTGAATAATAAAGAGGGTCCCTTCCCCTCCCAAAAGAAAGGCAGTGGTGAAGACACCTCACAAGCGAGCGTGCCTGTTGCAGTGAGATAACCCCTTTCTGCAGGTGCAGTCCAAGTTCTCTTACTTACTCAGTATAGCCAAAGCCCAAAATGGGTAGGGAAAGTATATCCCCTGCTCCCTCTTTCATCTCCCCTCTTGGCCCTTCCTGTCTTCTGTCCAGTCAGCCGAAGAGTCAGAAATGTTTTGCTGTAACAGTCAGGTCCAGTTTTGACTTTATTTTTTTTCCTCCTTTGTCCCAGAAGTATAGAAATTTTCTATTTTGTTTTGACAGTGTAACCTGAGGTTTTGACTGCACTTCCTGACTTAGCTATTTGCTCTAATACAAGCCAAGACAGAAATGATGGTTTTCAGGCTGAATTTAAATTAAAGATGGCATTTGACTGGTCTTACCTTCCTGCCCACTGGAACTGGCCTCATCCTGCAAAGCCCATGGGTGCTCTGTAAGACTTTTACACTGCAGGGGACATCTACAAAGCAGACCAAAGGTGTAATTGTAGTAAGTGTCAATATATTCCTTGTGAGTTATGCAGCAATGATGTACATTTCACTGTGAGGTAGCAGCCAAAGTAGGTATAGAAGGTTTCTGGAATGTTTACAAGCATGTACCATTGTACATTGACTACGTTTTTCAGTAGAGTAAGGGCTGTCAGAGACTGGTCTAGCCCCTGCTGAGTGTCTTTAGTCTCCTAAAACTTCAAAACAAGCACTTTAATTCCTTGTCTTTTAAAGTGGGGAGAAATACAAAGAAAGAAAGAAACTTTGTATGTAAACCTTTGGTGCATGCATTATATCAATATTTTTGTCCTTAGCAGAGTCTTTTCTTCTTCCTCCATAAATAAGCTGTGCTTTATTCTTCTTGTTTTCCAGGTCAGTTTGACCTAGCAGGTTGTTCTTTGTCACATTTTCCTTCCTGTCATACTCCAAATTGCCAGTACCCATTTTCTTCACGTCAGCAGAACTATATTTGGAACTTTTATATACCTGGGAAAGACAAGATTAACCATCCCACCTTTTTACTTGCTTGTCAGTGACATTATGCCACCTTTTGTCTGATAATCCAAACAATTCCTCATTTACACAGTTTGTTAAGAAACTCCTGAACTCTTCCCTTCCCAAAGCCCTGCTTATATTCCTGCGTCTTCCAATAAATTGTATTTACCCTGTTACAGTTGTAGCCCACTACAGACTGGAGGTTTTACCCCATAAGCAGGGAGAAGAGATCCATTTTTCCTCCCATCCAGAATTTTTTTTGGTTTTAAAAAATACCATGTGTTCCTCTCCATCTTCTTGATTTGGTTTTTTTGGCTATGCAATTCCAATTTGGTCTCTGATCTCAGATGATCGTTTCTAGGTACCTAATCATTCTTGCAACTTCCTTTTAAAGCGTATCCATCTGATCCAGATCTTTCTTTCAGCGAGGGCCCCAAATTCAATATAGCCCTTTAGCCTTGAGGCCCTTGAATCTTTATCAAAGTTAGCAGAATGGAAATCGTATCTCAAGTGCCGTGCTGCCTCCCAGTATGGTATTCGCATTCACCACAGCAGTATGACATTTTTAACTTATGACTCACACGTATTAGCTTGTGGTTCAGTACAACCCCTGACCCTTTTCTGTATAACAGCTTCCTAGCCAGCTGCTCCTCATTCTTTATTTATGCAGTTGACTCAGCTTGCCTACGTGAAGTACTATGCACTTCCCCCTATTCCATTTCAGCTCATCTTCCCCAGGTTGTCAAGATAATTTTGAATTCTGCTCTTGTCGTCCAGTGCATCTAGCTTCCTCCCTCTCAACTTGCTAATGCCTTGAGGGTGGTGATCGTTAATGAACAACAAACAGTACAGGGCAGCTCCATATATCTCTCTATTTTGATAGCAAAAGTGATAATTACCTTCTGTGTAGAAGTTTCAAACAATTTTGCAGACACATTGTCACAGATCTTTTCAGACCATGTTTTGTTTATTTTTGAGGATGTCAGGAGTGACAGGGTCAGAAGATTTCCCAAAGTCAAGACACAAGGGTTTCAATGCTTCTTCTTTGGCACACTGTAGAAAAAATAGGTTGGTTTGACAGAACTGTTTCCCAAAAAAATCCATTCTGGAATTATCTCCACACTAACTCTCAAGTGCTTAGAATAGTTGGGGGAGCTTTGATCTAACACCTTGACAAAATTTTGATGACCCAATACAGGCATACTGCACTGGCTCCTTCAGTTTTCAAAAATAAGCATCTTGGTATCCCTCACGATAATGACCATCTCTGACAACCCCACACTGACCTCACTTCCTACAACTGGATTCAGATCTTGGATACTTAATGTGTATTTACTAAGAGTGAGATTATTGGCAATATTGACTTGAATTCTTTTGGGCTACAAAATAAACAAGTCACCAAATTATGATTCTGTCTTGTCAGCAATATTAGGAAATGGCGGGGAAAAAAACTTCCTATCAATATTCCTTGATGATTTATAATCTTTTTGAATAGAAAAGCTCAATTTCAGCTGTAGAAATCATCCCAATTTTTCTAAATTTGCCCCGTAATTCATTATTATTTTCCCTGAAAAAAGCTATTTTTCAGAAAATTTTCTACCTTTAAGAAAAGAAAAAGAATTAGCCACTTTTACTCTAGACTGCATAGTCTCAGTACACATATAACTTAATTCGGTATGGATCCACAATACATTCCCGGCCTATCAAGGCAACTTCATTCATAATGTGATTTTCAGTGTTTGTGAGAATAGGTTATTGGTTAAACAGATGGGGAAAGAGAGGAGCGAAGAGAGCTTTTGAAGTTATGAGATCATAGAAGATTTATTCTGATGGTCGAATCAAGGGACTTGAAAACTGGTGTTAAAAAAAAGGCTTTTGCAATTTCTCATGTCTACTTAAATTTGTATCTACTCAGGGCATTGCCCTTATACTGCAGCTGAAAAATCTGTAAGACATCCAAGGTTACACTGCAGCAGGGCAACTTCCCTGGCTTCTAATAAATATAAACCAAGAGGTCCCCTAAGATACTGAGACTAAAGCTGAAATAGTCTTCTGTCTGACAGGTTAAGAAAAAGCAAATGATCCTACCCAAAAGGATGCATTTTACTGAATGAGCACTCAGGAGTCAGACTACTAAAATATATTAAAAGTAGTGTCAAAACAAATATTTTTATTTGTGTCTGCAATTATAATTTATACTCAGTATAAAGCACCAGATACAGCAGAAGAAAAATGAACTTTAAATCATAGAATGCTGGGGTATTCAGAAACTGCAGCACTAAAAGGTAACTAAAAGGTTCAAGTTAGCAAATAGATCCAAAGAAATAAATAAAAATTCATTGGGTTTGACTCAGCCAGGTGGCATAAGGATTTACTGCGGGTTATCACAGCTCCTTGTGTCTAAAAGCCTTTGCAGAGGTCAGCCCTGAGCTCTGTCTCCTGGCAGAGGAACATGACTAGAGCAAGGGGCAGGGACATCACCACCTGCCCCCAAGATGCTGTTTTCAGCTCTTCCCCTGACTAGCTGCCCACCAGAAACTACAGCTCTCTCCCCCTAAAGGGAGTCCTTTCTCCCTCAAAAGCTGCAGTGGCAGACAAATTTCCTGCCCTCTCACTCCAAGGATTTCCCTTCCTTTTAATTCATACAATTCTGCATCTGCAGAAGTGCTCGTTAAAACTTGCGGACCACTGTTCCTATGATGACCCTGCTTTTCTAAAATTGAGGGCACACTCAGAGGAAAATAAAGACCACTCATAGCTTTCCCAGAGTGATAAATATGTATGTAAATAAACAGACAAGACGTCCTCAGTTTCCTTAAGGAATTTCCACACAGTCTAAATGGGTGTAATTCTGCTTGCTTGCCCCCAGTTAGAAGCAAAATACCTCCATTTTGTCACAGGTTCAGCAAGCTAATGCCTGTTGTTGTCACAACTGTTATCCAGAAACTGAGATACTAAAAAAAGGTTCTAGTTTTGAAAGCACTGGTATGTGCCAATAAATTTGTGTGTCAAAAGTGACAAGTAGGGGACTGCGCAAGAGTTCCGTAAGTATCCAAATACCGCTACAGGTATTTAAATAACTAAATATGGAGATACATATCTCCCTTTCATCAATTACTTCAACAGTTTTGATGTCAGCTATTTCACCCTACTTAAGAAGTCAGACTTGCAAATTTGTTTAGGCTCACACATCACATATCCCCATAAACAGCATCATGGACACATACATAGCTTAGACATGTATCTGCTCCAAAACCCACAGACAAAACTCCTGCGTCTGTCAAACGGAGTTACACTCCTGTCAAGCTAGTGGGGTTGTTTTTCTTTCAGGCAAAGAATTCTCACTTCTAACCACAGCTTCACTAGGCCACACTAACAGTAAAACAACAATAATAATAATGATAAAATTCAGCAATGCATAAAAACTTGTAGAACAGTAATAGTGGTGCTTTTGCCATTTTTATGAGGCACTAATCTAGTTCCCTCATAAGGAAGCAGATTATGGTCTCATAAAACAGCACAATGGAGCTACGGTATAATGACTTTAGTAGGTACCGCAGCAGCTCCTCTCTTGACAAATTGTATGATGTAGGATGATAAGTCTAAATATAAAATCAATCTAAATTTTATTTGACTGTGATTTCCACCTTATCAGGACACAAAGAGATCACAAGAGAGCATGAAGTAGCAAAGACAAATGAAAAAACCCAACCTATAATAAAAGACAAGCTAACACTTTCAGCTACCTAACTGTAAAAATATTTCAGCAGATGCCCAGAATACAAAAGGTATTTACACAATTCATACAAAGTGACAGCTTTAAAAGCAAGTCGTCAGCTATTCAATAAGAAAGAGTAAAAAGGCAGAATTAAGTAAATGGACGTACCCCAGAAGCTGTCATTTATATCACATTCGTTTGCTTCATTTCTCTATACAGAAGAATATAAAGAACATATCTTTTAAATGACTATATCACACATTTTATGCCAACCTAGGAAAAAAGGTAAATAAAATTTTGCTTGATTGTGTATTTTTTTCTGCTTTGTGATACTGCAAAGGAGTAATTATACATATGCCATTTCATATATTCATACAAAATGAACGCTAACAGAGTAAGACTCAGTATCCCAGTTATTTGCAGTACAAAAACTGGTAAACAATATACAGTGGCTGTATGTATTTACTGAGGGCCTGATCCAATGTTTAAAACATCCACTGGATGCCTTTTTGCATCAGATACCAATATAATCTCATAGCATTGCCTTTACTTTTGAATGATTTTGAATTTAAAGACCAGACAAGGATCTGTGTTTATTTTTGTGGTTGTATAGCATGCAGCAGTGTGAAATCCAGGTCTGCAATTGCAGTGCCTCAGTGAAAACTGAAGTTACCCCAAAATTTTTTTAAACTTCTCTTTGGACTTACAGTTCTATTTCAAAGCCATTAAAAAGGAGTTTGGATGGATTATAACAGAATAGTTATTATAGTGCAGTGCTTCAATAGCATTGCAATTTTTGACAGTCTTATGATGTACAATTCATGGGTATACGAATGTCCTTGCAAAATTAGACCTATCTGGTTCCATTTAAATGACGGTTTGAGTTTTGGACTCTGCTGCTGCTTCCAAAAAACATTTCCCTTAAACACCTCCCATGGTTGTATGGCAGACCCTCATACAAGCCATGATCAAGTACATCTCTCCACCACTCCACACTGCTGCATTACTATTTGTGTTCCAGGATTAAGACCTTTAGGTGCCAGGAGAAGAAACGACAGTACCTGCTCTGAAGAGTCAATAAACTGAAACTTAAAGTTTGCAAATTTCTAGTATACCTTGTTCGTGAACAACCTTGGTCTCCAAAAATGGCCTCTTCAAGCAGCTGAAAGTACTGCAAGCTTACTCTCCCACATAATTTTTGTCCACACATCTGCTGCAGAGACAGCAGCTATGGAAGTCAGCATTGCTGTGCTAAACATGCCAGGTGTTTCACATGGTCCACAGGATCTCATGGATGCTCTCTACCTGGATAGGTAGACAGACAGACAGACAGACAGACAGACAGACATACATAGTCAACACTTCATTTGTTTCCCTCTCCAATGACTTCCTCACAGCAAGCTCCATGAGTCAACTGCTACCTCATCTGTTTTGAGCTATACTAGTAAAAACCATTCATCATTGTCTCCTCGTAGCACCTGATTTTGCCTTCAGACAGAGATTTTTTTTAATAGCAGTATGAAATTGGTCTAATGAATGAACGGAAAGAGCAACCCAACAAGTCCTTTAGATTACAGATATTCACAAGCCCTGCCTCCAGGACTGAGGTTTATGGAAGCAGGTAAGATCTTTTGGAGGGGCTGAATATGGCACTCCAAGTAGATTTTAGCTAGGCTTTTATTTACCCAGCCTTACAGAGAATCAGCTTAAAGGTACTGTGATACCTACAGTCATCTGCTACAGGACTTTACGTCAAAGGGGTTTTTTTTATACAGACCCTTCCATCGCTGCAGGTTAGAGAAAAAGTGATCACAAAAATGATAGGTGACAGCTAGGAGGGAACATTTCTGACATGTTGAGGATCTTATACCAAGCAGAGTAATGTCAAATAGCATTGTCCCCAACGAGACGGGGAAAACAAGACTCCTCAGTTGAAACTGAGCTTGATAACAGCTATGCATGCAGAAGACCTGGTGGAACAGGACAAAATATATCGGGAATGAAAGGGACAAACCTGTGGGATGTTAAATGCATGTATCCATCAGAATCAGAGATGTAAATAAAGAAATCTGTCTGTTAGTAAATAGAAAACCTGTTAAATATATGTATGTCATAAATGACTAAAAGAGTACCTGACGATCTTTTGAATTTTAGTGGCTGGATTGTCTCTGCCTCTCATCCCTTCCTTACAGTTTCCTTCTCTTTTATATAATCAAAAGTAAGGATATGTGGCCTGGGCAGCAAGATGGTACTGCTGTGGCTTGAAACAACCAGGCAGCTGTCTAGCAGCAGGATAAACTGACACTGAAGCAAAGTTATCTTACTTTTATGTAAATTCCAACTTTGACCTGCATGCAGCTGGCAGTGCATATTTTATTGTGTTCACTAGGTTTTCATTATACCCCTTGTCATTTGCTGAAAGGTATTTTAACTTCATTTAAATCTCCTTGTGCCTCAGAAATGTCAATAAATGTCATTGTTACCATCAGTTTTGTCCTGGGTTGGCTTTTCTGAGTTTTCTGTCTTTAGATTTGATTAAAATTGGGAAATAAATAGCAAATAACATATTGATTGCAGACTGGGAAAGGTTGCAGATAATTTATTATCCAGTGAGCATGATACCGAGGTTTTTTTCTATCAAAATCTTCAGACTAACACAATTCATTCTAATGGGGAAGAGAGGTTTATAACTATTCTTTAGTGCAAAGTAGTTTTGCAAGTCTTTGTTTGGTCATCTGTAGACCGTAAATCAAGTTAAGATCAATGGTGGTTACTCGATACTGTTAGTTTAGCAGACCTTAAAAAAGAGGCTATTAGAGATTATTAAATCTGAAATCAAAATGCCTTGCTTACAGAGGAAAAAAAAAAGATCAACAGACATTGTCTGTGAACACTAATCTAAACCAGAGTTCACTGTATTAGCAGTAATTTTATTATATTACTTTATCCAGCCTTACAGAAGAGTGAGTATTTGGAGGTATATGTTCTAAACTGACATTTTTTCATTCTCCAATACTGCATCACCACTCAACAGAATGAAAACTTAACCTACCAGCATAAGCCTCTGCACTTTTCATCACACCAATTGAACCCTCAAGAACCATCCTGCTTTTAGATCTTTCCATGACTGGAGTATATGTCTGAGCATAACAATGGTGGTGATTTAGAGGAAGCAAAATTAGACAAATCCAGGTAAGACATCAGTCAGGTTCTTCAGTCTTTCCTGTTTACCTCTCAAAGACTAACTGATTTAATGCCCCTGTAGTCTAGAGAAACTCATGTAGAATTTCAATAATAATTACAGTTAATCTTTGCCTCTAACTGCTGTCACAAGCGTCCCTCTCCTCATGTCAATCTGAAGCCCCTTGTCACTAATGGCAGTGGGAATCACCCTCTGTGACAAGCCTGCTCTGATGGCTGCAGGGCCAACGTTTTCAGCACATAGCGTTTGCCAGGAGGGCTACCTTCCACTTGTGGCAGCTCAGGACAACGCCTGATTTGCAAGTGGAGACTCCAGGTATTACTGCAACCCAAACAGTAATCAGAAAACAACTTAGTATGTCTAGTGGGCTGAAGAATCACCATTATCTTTTATTCCCATGAAATATCAGCAGTGTTGCTGTTTATTAAGAGTACAGGACAGCTCAGGTAAGCAACTGTTTGACCATGCAATAAGAAATCGCAGAATACCAGCAAACCCAAGAGGAGCATTACCAATAACAGAGCTGTCAGTGGAAGGCTGGACCCCAATCACAAACCCTCTCACCGCCTCCAGCCCCCCAGAATCACAGTAACTCTTTTGTGGCTCACATGGACTTGCAGACTGGATGCCAATGCACACCATTGGTGCTACCCCCCCAGTAGCACAGGAGAAATCTCTGATACTTTTCCAGAAATATCTGAGACGCTTACCCTATTTCCATCATCTCTGAGTACCGAACAATCTTCAATCTGTTCATTCTCACTCCACTGAACGTAAGGAACAGTCACAATCCACATCTTCAGAAACAGCATTTGGCATCATATGAGATAATTTGCTGAGCCGGTTAAAACAGGGTTTGTGATCACTATAGCATCAAATTCAAGAGACTGAATTATTCAAACAGCCCTCCAGAGTGGATATGGCTGGCTCCCTGTATGGCAAGTGCAGAACAGCAGCAGGTACATAAATAACGAACATACTAAAAGGCACCAGTTTAGGCATGTTACTCCCCACTAAGCATGCATAGTGTTTGTTGCTGTTGCCTTGCTATTTGTAGAAGGTAGCAGTAATACAAATTAATCATGTCGTTTAAGAGACATAGAACGATACTCAGCCACAGTGATATACCCATGTAATATCCACGTAATAACAGCTAATACACAGTACCTGTCCCTAGTTTCCGGTCAGATTTTGCATGCATCTCCACAGTCAAGAAGGCTGACACTCCAAAGTGACACTATTGCTCAAACAATGTATTAACAGATGATAAGTAGTCATACAATGTAAGCTATTCTAGTTGTACTGAAGGCTTGAATTCAGTATCTGGAGAATTTGGGGGAAAAAAATATATGCGGTAAAATATGAGAGGATTTAACGTAATATTATCTTCTGGGCATTTATAAAGAATAAACTTGTTTTCATCCACAAACTTTGTGGGCAGTTGGAGAACAGAGTTATCATCTGTTACAGGAAAGGACTCTTGTAGAAAAGGATTAGCTAGAAGAGCTGTCTCAATGATAACAGAGATAGAAATGAACTGTCTAGAGATGAGATGCCCTCATGTAAGGTATTAAGTTACATGAAATTTGTTCTGTGTTTTATTCATTTGAAATATAAGGGGGTCATGGCACATTTACTAAGAGCCCAGATGGTTGTATTGCTCTTGAGCTATTGCTTTTTCACTAATGTAAAACCAGAAATATAGAGCATGTAGGAAAAACAGCCCAGATTTGAAAGTGCACAAAATGGCAAACAGAGCACAGAATCATCCCCGTGCTTCCATCTGAAGCTGAACCGTGGCATTAGCCTGTGAACCTCAGTTCCCAACCTCGTTGCCTCTGTATTCAGATCCCTCCTTCCACCAGGAGGCTGCTAATGGCACTGCTGTTAAAGAAGAAACAGACTCTTACATCAGTTGAGGTCCTTTTGGGACAGAGTCTATGAAAGAAAATAAAAGATAAACAAAAGATAAACATTGCTGAAGTTATTCTGTTTCTTTCCCTGAATTATTCAGACAGTGCCAATGACCCAAGCAACAAAAGACTACTTATTGCCAGTTGCAATCAACAGGGAAAGATAGTCTCTGGAGAGTTATTTAGCATAGAAACATATGTTCATCTCCCAATATTTCGAGCCAATCTAGAAAGGAATTTTCAAGAGTATCTAAGAGATTTCAGCCACACAAATTCCACTGAAACTAATGGTTCTTTCATTCCTAGCTGCTTTTCACTCTCCTCATTAAGCCTAAGGTATTCTTTTCACCAGATTTGTACCTAGATTACAAATGTCTGCAGCATTTCCCAAGGTGCAGTTAGATTTAGTAGCTTCCGTCACTGCCCAAATATTAATACAGTCTAGTAACTCAGAAAGATTAAGTCCAGATGCACCAGTTTCATGCCCTGACCACTAAGCTGCCCTGAAGCATTTGTACATGGGGGAAGAATATGTCAACGTCAAGGAGAATGAAACCTTACTGGTACGGGCAACATATTTAGCTCATAACAAATACAGAGCATGATCACTAGAACTTTATTTCTGTGGAGTTCATGCATATCTTGAACTGCTAGGCATTAGTGTAAGACATCTAACTGAAAAGATAAGCAAAGAAAAATCTTGGAATAAGGGATCTTTACATGAGTGTTATTATTCTGTGTTTCCACTGCAGCTCATTCTTTCCATCATTGTGCTTGAGGCAATGACAAACCCTTTCACCTTAAAAACAATCAATGAGATATTTGAAATGATATGTGGGCGAGGAGAGTGCGTGCATATACATTTTTTTCTGATTTCCCGTGGCACCCACTTAGCAATGATTCCATGACACTCTATCTACGCACTGGGCAGCATCTGTATTTTAAACTGCAACATTGCACCACTTCAAAACTAGAACAGATTTCCTCCCTACTCTCCTGATTCTCTGCTAATCCCTGCTGCTGACACAGAGGCAATGCCCAATCAACTGACAGAGCAAAGTGCTGACGGACCCCAGAGATGCTTCTCTGCCCCTGCTGTGATGAGAGGGCAAAAGGAGAAGAAACAGAGTCCATTAACAACTTGAGGGGGATGTCAAGGGATTAAATATTGTTCTGAGTTTCAGTATGAGGTATGGAATGAGTCAGAGCTCCAGCTGATCCACTGAAAAGAGAGCAGCAGGCTGCATAGATAGATAGGGAGGAAGAGGCTGCAGAGGGGAGATGAGCAAATGATGCAGCAGAGGAACACAGGAAGCCTGGTTCAGTCCAAAGCTTTAGATACATGTAGTTGACTTGTCTAAAACATACTCTTTCTTGTGGCCCTTGAAGGGTGAAACTCTTGCAGTTCCCCCTATGCCCAGCATCAGGGAAAGACTGATCAGGGATTGTCGGTGTTTGGGTCGGACTGACCACTGAAACGGACAACAGATGGTCACCCCCACCTCTCTCCCAGGAGAGAAGGGAGAGAGAGGAAGAGATTTATGAATTTAGAAGAAACTAAGCTACTTTAATGAAATATTAATAATAAAATAAAAAGAAAATAATGAAATACATAAAATGCATACAAAACCAGTACTGAGCTCCCAGGATGACCATCACATCACCAACGGGCACTGGGAAAGTCTCAGCCTGGACTCAGGGATGGTCAGGAACTAGATTCTGGATCTGCATTCAGGAATGCTTGGACTGGGATCAAAGGCAGACGAACAGTCAGAGTCCTCCTTGGACGCGGCCATTGCAGAAAGAGGGCTGACCCTTTGGTCCTTCAGATTTTATACTGATCATGAGGTAGATGGGGTGGTATATCCTGCTGGTCAGTTTTGGGTCACCTGTCCTGTCCGCTCCTCCCCACAGGTGTGACCCCTCTACACTTTTCCATTCCTGACTCTCCAACGGGGCAAATAACAAAGTTGGCTGGCCTTGGGTGTTATAGCAATAAGAACAAGCAAGAGCCTCTCTGCACTCCATGCCTTGGCACAAATTATAAATAATCAGGTCTTATCTCTCTGAGAGTGAACAGTGTCTTCACAATATGCTGTTAAGTTCAGATAGTTCAGTTAGTTGGAAGAGGCTTAGCTGCAAAGTAAAATTACCGAACAGAAAAATGGTTCTGTTTTACCTCAAACCAGGACAGGGATGCACAGAGTCCCTTTTTCTCTTGGCTTTCCCTGTGCCCATTGCCAGTGGAAATACCCAGAGTATGGAGGGGCAGCACTTGCTCTGTAAACAAAAATGGAGTCAACAGAGCTGCACTGTTAATCTGTCTGCTTGGCTGAGTAACACGAAGTCACAATTTAGTTCTTCGTGACAATCTGAAGCTTGAAGCTCATGTCAGAAACGGGATCTGGAAAGCCCCTCATCAGGCAGATCGTCTTCTAAGGTCCAGATGTGTCAGCGAGCAGGATAACTTTCCTAACACATTTTATTACAGTTAAACATCTAGTTCTTAACCCTTCTCTGCCTTCCAGACCCCTGTATCTTTTCATTGTTAGTTTTCCTAAACCACCTTCTTTTTTACATAAGTTGTCGTTCAGAAAAGCTTAGGCAACTCTGAGCATTGCAGTTTGCTGAAATGAATCCAACTCATTAATCAAGCAGAGAAAAATGCATCATATCTGCACTGTCTTAGTGAATGTCAGAGTGTACAACAAAAGAAATGTTTAATTACACTGTCACTAAGGCTCATTCAGCCTCCTCCCCCCCCATCCTCCTCATCCCAGTATGATGGCAATAATCAAGCTAATCAGGAAGTTGGTGTTTATAAATCAATTAATACTTCAATTAATGCACTGCTTAATGTGCTGCCTAAAGCAGCTATTATTGGCAGTACATGTCAGTTAATTGTTTCCTTCCTACCCTACTGGCTCAGTGGGAATGCATTGGCAGAAGGCATCTCTTATACTCGTTTTGCGGATATTAAGATGCTGGACTTTTGCACTTGTGGGTGGTGGGGTGCAATGACCAGGATGCCTCCGTGTTTCACTGTCTGAAGAAAAAACTTGTTCCCTGTCACCCTACCAGAAGTAGAGGGTGAAAGACATTCCTTTACAACAGAAGAGATGGAATTAAGGAGGTTGTATTTCAGACTGCATCACACCCAGCCCCTTCTTCCCCGGCAGCACTATCAAGGCCTGCTGAGGGACTACAAAAGTCACCATACCCGCCTAACCATTGATTCTGTAGGATGTATCTGACGTATCAGTAGGGACCCTACAGCTTTCAAAAACTGTTAAACGAGTATTCTGTGAAGTAGCTGTGAATAATTGCCACCTGTTTTCCCTCAACACAGCAGCGCACCACAAAGCAGAAATTAACCTCAGAGGTGTAGTCACAGAAGTCACAGAAGTTAATGTCACAGGACTTTATGTCCTTATTGTAAACGACTTTATAGACTCCAGTCTATCAGTCTCCTGTTTTAGCCCTGCTGCTTTTCCTGAGGTTCACTCCCTTTCAGTGCTGGTACATAGAACACAAACTTACTGGTCAAGATCAAGCTTGATTGCTAGTGAAACTTGACAATACGCCTTGTAAAAGTCTCTCACTGGTATAAGACATCATCTTGCCTTTTCTCCTCTGATGCAAAGTACAGCAATGACCTGGAGTTTTAAGCAAAATGGTAACAAGTTTTTCACACCACCACACCCTTGATTCTTTAGCACTAGTTAGTGCAGCTGTCAGGAACTATTAAGTGTAGCCTTGCATTAAAATGGCACACAATGTGAATCATCCATTCCAGTTACAGCAGAGGATTTTGGAGGGACAAGGTTAGAATTTGATTCCATCTTGGGCTTGAACTAGAATATTGTGAAAAAAAGGTGCTTTTTTTCCCTTTTTTTGGGGGGGAGGGGGAGGAGGGGGGGGTGTTGTTGGTTTTGTTGTGGGTTTGGGTTTTTTTCTTATCTGTCCATATATACAGAGAAAAGAAACACCACTGGATGAAAATAGATTTGTTCAGTTCCAATCTCCATCTTGCTTTCATCGTTCCTTCTTCTGCCTTCCCTTCCTGAAGTGTCAAGACACAATCTTAGCTTTCATTATTGCTAAAAAAAGGATAAATAAGAATTTTTTTCTGCTATGAGAGGTTATTACAGATTGGCAATCAAGATCTAATTGTACTTAGCTACATAATTGTTCTAGTTAAATTATATTACTTTGAGCGTATGACATATCAATTCATGGGCTTTCTATACAATTAGAGTGCAATAAATCAAAGTAATTTGCTGCTATATTACATGCAGACACTTATGTGAGGGCTCATTATCTTCAACTTGCAACTATTTTTTTTTACCTTTGTACATGCCAAAACTATATAATATGACTATATGGAAATAATTTGCCTGATTTAAAATTCTGGGATATCTGCGTTTTCACACACATATCAAAAGAACCTACGTCTTTATAGATATCTTTTCAATAAAAATTAACAAGTCAGAGACAAAGATAAACCAGAGTAGTGATAAGATAGTAGGGCTGAAAATCCCCCATACAAAACCAAGAAAACCTCAAAACACCCAAAACAGCAAAGGCAAAACAGATAGTGTTATAAAACCAATGAGTCCAGAAAGTCCTCATGTGGAGAAACTGTCTCCATCCATCATAGACAAAGTATTAACTCTGAATAACATCTTTATTAAGTAAGGCATTGAAGAAGAGAAATACGTACCACAATGTACCAGAAAACACAAATGAGAAAAAAGAAATTCTGGAGCTGTGAAATTGGTGGTGAATGTGGGATAGATGATGTTTTCAAAGGCACTCTGTATTGAATGAGCACTGCTTCAAATGAATGGAAAAGACCTCTCAGCAGCTGAGGGAGCTGAGCTAGTTCAGTGCTCAATATCTTTGAAAAGCTCTCTTTGTAGCATGCAAACCCCAGCAGTTTTGAACTTGCAAAATACTGAATGATTACATCCACTTCCACTATCCAAAGTCCTGGGTTTTCAGTACTTGCGTCATTTGCAGCAGTACTCATGCTTTTAATGAGAGACACCTGCCAAAGAATCCTTTTTGTCTCAAGTTAGCCACATAAATACAAACCTATTTGAAATATATGCAACCTGTACAATCTCAGCACTGGAAAAAGGGGCAATAGTTCAAAACTGGAGGAGAATGCTGTCCTCCAAGCCAAAATGAAGGTATATAGCTATGGTCATGGTTTGAAGCATGATAGTTGGCTTCAGATTGCGATGAGAGAAAATAGATTTAAAGCCCCAACACCCACTCCCTATCGGGAAAAGCACCCTCTCCAGGATGTTTTTTTTCCAGCTGCAAAAACACAAGGTGGCTTTTAATCTAGAAGGAAATTTTTTCACAGGAATGGACTGTTCTGTGTCATGTAGTTTACTTTGTAGTTTTCAACAGATTTAAACCAAAAGAATTGCCACCTTTCAGAAATACACAAGAGCCTTAAACTATACCAAAACCATCCCTCTGTAGAAATTAAGGCATAGCTATCCACAGATGTGCTTCTTAAAGGTAGAGATGTTAAGTCTCAGGACTGATACTACATGCTGTTCAGTACCAATAATTCAGCTGAAACCTATGTGAAGAGGAAATTTTACATAGACATTTACCTCAGATTTCTTCACCCTCTGACAAGGTTTAGAAAGTGTTCATTTCTCTTAAAGCCATGATTCAGCAAAGTAACATGACCATCTGGAGTGTGATAGCATATGCAACCAGGAATATCCTGCTCCTCCATGAACTTTTCATTAATGGACCCTGTGGAAGAGAATTTCGCAGGTCTGGAGATGCAGCTGATACTCAAATACACTGAAGAAATACTGGAGGAGATACTGGGCATGATTCACTGACTGCCTCTGAGCCAAGACGTAGAGGGCACAACATGTGAAAGAGTGTTGGCAAGGCAATGGTGGAGAAGGAGACCTAACAGAGGAGAAAAGGAATTTGCCATATATGATATTTAGGATGAGAAGCTGCAGGATGACAGGGAAGGAAAAGAAAAAGAGAAATAAAACGAGTTCCAGCAAATGGAGAAATAGACAACAGTAACCAAGATCAAGGAAAGACAAGAATGAAAACAAACCAAGAGCTGCCGTACTTAACTTAGCATGACTGTGGGCACCTGTTAGTGAACCTGTCATCAGTAGAGGTGAAGGGAACAGCAGCATACGTTTTGCCACTCTGGGGCTAAAATTGACACATAATGCAAACATAAAGAATTTTTCAGATTTTGGTCTTAAAAATACTAGTGAATGCTCAGAATTTTATAAATAAAAAAGTAGTAAGAGATGGGAAATGCAGTAAAAAAGCAGACTGGTTTATATGCTCCACTGAGAAAGCCTCTCATTGCTGAGGACAAGAAGAGAAAGCAACAGACTGAAAATGGACATGCCAGTTCTATACAGAAAAGATTTTGAGAGTCATGAACCATTACAGTGCCTCCTGTGAGGAGAAGGTGAAGTTACACTTTCTTACCAAGCGGAAAAGGTACCAGTCTCCTGGCTGAACTAATAAATTACTTCCAAATAGCTCCAAATCTATCATATCACCCTTACCAATCAGCTCCAAATCTATCACAAGTTACTACTGAAATGTCAAACGGTGAAAGAAGTTTGTTGGTTGAGCCCAGAAGACAGAAAGAAAGGAATGACAGACTGCACTTTCCATCAGCAAGAACCAGTTGGTATGTCTCCATAGATGACTACTCAGAGATGAGACCATCAAACAATATTTCTTCTGGTAAAATAGATCAAGAGAATTATATATGTTTATCTGTTGAAGAGGTGGTAATTTTGCAGGGGGAAAAAAACAAACCCCAAACCCACAAAAAAACCAACACAGGAACAACAACAAAAGTAGCATGTATTAACACTATCCAGAAGCCTCATGGGGAGTTAAATAACTTTATAAATACATTGTTCAGTCTTCAATGCTTTAAGCCTGTAAAGCGCTATATAAATGCTAAGAATAGATGACTGGTTGCTGTCCCTATGACACTACTTCTTTCTCCATCAGTTCGTAGTTATCCCTAAACTTTGACTATACAAAATAAGCTGTTTTTTTCTTGCACTCTCTCCTCTTGTACAGATAATTATCTAGACCTACACTTCAAGGGGATCATCACCATCTCTTATGAAACACCCATTTACTGCATTTAAGTCACTAAAAACTCACAATTACAATTATTGCCACTGGGAAAAAGACCTAGTTTTTGTTGTTGTTTTCATTTCTATTACCTTCATTTCTCTAAGCGTTCCTTCATATGGAGAAAGATACAAATTGGAACTTTCTCTGTACTTTTGGTTATCCGCTGTTGTAACAAGTGCTCTGGGGATGTTAATTAAATCCTTTGTAATGCCTTCTGTCCCTGACCAAGAGTATTAACCCAGCAGAACACATATTACTTTCTGTGTCTCAGAACTGGAAAAGCTGTGCTTATACAACTTTTTCTCATTTGTTTAACACTATTTCTGTTATTGAAAGATTAAGGCCAATGACCATCACATGTCTATTTTGTGAAGCTGAAAAAACCTGCAAAGGATCCTTGAACACAGCTGCTTTTGACATCTTAATGCAATCTTTACTGTTAAGCTTCCTAGCTGATTTCCTATGCAATAGATGTAAGATTTTTATGCAATTCCTAGCTTGTTTCCTACAATACATGAATGACAGCATATCTTAAGTGCTATGTCTGCAGAGTGTAAGCCGCAAAGTGTTTTTCAAGTAATCATGAAATCTAAAGTGGGTTGCTTACCATGACTGAGTAACGTATTCTAGAGATATGAGTGCTTTTGTATATTTAACATTGTGGTTTTGTCTTTTATCTATCTCAGCTATTGCATTTAAAGTATCCTAATCTTGGAGTTTTATAGCTTGTCTTGAAAGTTTATGAAGCAAAGCTTTCATGAAACATACACATACACATAGATATACCACACATTGTTATTTCTTCCTTTTGGTAATCATCAGCCTTTTCATATCCTTCATAACATTTTCTATCAACTGTCAGATCTCTTAACTGTGCTTCAGATAGTCCATTTTAAAAAGTCACAGTCTTGCTAAACTGTTGTGAAATTTGCAGCTTATTTAAGGTAATTAGTAAACAGGAGTGGAAAAAAGGGGACCCCAACAATATCATACATATTGCAATACTTAGCTTAAGGTGTGTGCCACTACAGAAAACAAGATATTTGCAACTTTTTCAAAAAGAAGCTGGCCCTGACAAAAGCAGATTAATTGTTTTTAATGAACAGGGAGCATGTCAAAACCACTGTAAATTCAGGGTAGCAGAACACACACTTCAAACTTTTCTCTCCACTTCTCTTTTTAATGATAATAAGTTGATTGACATACTCCCCAGAGGGGCAGACTTCTGAACACTGATAATATCACCAGCAGCTGAGCAGATTCTTTCACTAACTACTTGAAATTGCTGGAATATGTAGGATATTCTTTTTCTAGTGCTGACAGTAATGAATACCTGGTTTTGCACAGCTTCAACCACATGGGGGAATCACATTTTACTGTCTTCAGTTTTCAGCTCTCATCTCATACATGAGCATATTTAATACCCTCTTGACTTGTACCAGAACACCCACTAATATCTTCTCAAGCACACATGTTGGAATCCTTGCACTTGAGGACTTCAGAGGTAGGGAGTAAATTGCAAGGATTTGCCTTCTAAAGTTTTATCAGAAACTTTTACACTGTTAGCCCCTACTGTGTCTCTTTCTGCCCATGCAGCATTATAGACCTAAAATTACAGGATCTATCATAAATCTTAATTTTCTGGGCTTCCTCATGGGAACAGGTCTTGCATCTGGAATCCAATACACAACTGCCTACAAAAAATGAACATCTTTTCCTCCCCATCACCACCCCCTCTGTGTGTGTGTACGTGTCCCCAAAGAAATAAAACAATAAACCTCACAATGTCGGGCTTGGTTTTCATTGCTGTTACCAATAAGCTGCCAATTCAGGCTTGCTAACTTTCAGTGACATACACATCATTTCATAACATGGATGGATCACTGAAAATGTAGGTGTGTCTTTGTCACAAAGAACTGTAATGACAGTTTGCATGGGCTCTAGGATCTTGATGACACTTTCAACTCCTGTCAAATCACCTTCAAAGAAGTCATGAGGTCTTATACACTTCTCAAGACCTGTTTTGACAATAAGGTGGCACTAATCGCTGATTGTTGCTCTGTCTATCTAGATAACGTGTCATAACTTTGTTGGAACATCTGTTATTCATTTGCATTGGGAAACAGCCAGCAGGATCTGCTTTTTCTTCCAGTACAGTGCTTGCCATGCGGATGCTCTGGAAAAATGATGCAAACACTGTTCACCTGGTGCACATTGAGGCCCTTTTCAGTGACTGAGCCGAGAGTATGTAAAGCTTCTAATACGAGAGGACAGCTCTGCTTCTTTAATTGCAGTCAACCTGTTAACCACATTATTTGTGGTAGCAGATGGGTTCTGACAACACTTTTTCAAGTCTTACTGAAATGCAACACTAGTCAACATGAGAGAGGTTGTGATCATTCAGCTATCAGAATAATCTGACTTGTTCAACTATCTCTTGCAACACAAAGTCTTGTTGTTATGTTATCTGTGTTTGAAATATTTTGTTATTGTCACTCAAGATACTGTGGCCTAGAGGTTATAAAAGATACATCAGAAGCTTCTGATATACTTTGGCCTTTGATTTCTGCAGAGGCTTATAAAAAAATTTGCAAATGGTTCCTCCTGGGAATGTAACAGTTGAACTGAATTTTATATATAAGCATCCAAATGCTTTCTTTCAACCACTGAACACAGAAGTAAACATGATAAAGGGTTTGTCTTCTCTGTTATCAACCTCACTCCACAGTTCAGCCCTAAGTTCTGGTACCCTGCTTCTTCAACCATAGAAGGTAATTCAATTCTAGGTTCTTTTTTTCAAGTCAACCAACCAGTTTCTAGCAAATCAAAACTGAGTTGTTCTAAATACTTTACTCCAGGGAAATTTGCCTTTATTACATTGTGGATAACACTGCGCTGCTTTGGTTCTCCTCACTGTGTGTAGTCCTCCAATACTGCCACAGTGCCTTCTACATCTTAAAAACTCTCTATACAATTTCCTGCTGTGTTCCAAGGCATGCAATGCAGAACCTTGGCTCTCATGGTAGAAGAAAAATACTTCTTTTATAGACTGCTTTAATATTATTTCAGATATTTTGAATTAGGCAAGAAACCACACACAGACAAATAACCTTATTTAAGGTGCAACGGTGGAGCCTGGGGAGGTCTGGATCCAGTGCTAAGCAGTGCTGAGACACCCTTATATAGTGCAGATGCATTCGGCACCATTTTTACTAGAGTCAGAATTATTTCCTGGGATGGAGGACTGTAGCAGTGTAAATATAGCCAAACACAGCAGTAGATTCTGTAATGTGGCCACACAATGATTTCAGTTTACCTTTCCCCAGCATTAGAAGAGCTGGGATCTTTTTACTTTGGCATTCACCAGCTGTCTCCAATCTGCCTTCCAGAGCAATTCCACATTTTTCTCTTCAGAGGCATCATTACTGTATTGCTGGCTTTAGGATTCATGTTACCATAGCAAACATTGTGTATCGTCTCATTATTTGTGCTTTGAATGTTTCTTTATGCAATTATTTGAAAACTAAGGTATCGCATTCTTGAGAGTGAAATCATCCATGCATCTTTGAATTATGATCTCAGTGTGTTTCAGCTAAGCCTGTTTTTGCATTTGACCACTGTAGAGTTATATATCGGTTGCTGGGGTGCTCCTGTTGACAAGATAGTTGAGGGTCATTTCTAGAGGAGAGAGATGGTGGGAACTTGGCCTCCCAGGCCACTTTTGACAAAGAACCTGGCAGGAGTTTTTCTCACCTATGGGAGACAGCAGGAAACCTTGGGATGCTGAACTTCTCAGCTAGTAGAAAGAAACCATACAACAAAGGTATCCAATTCAGCACACACAAAAGTCAACCCTCCTTAACTCAGGAAGAATCAATGAATTTAACAGGAGGTTAAGTACCTAATCAAGTGCATTATCTTGTGCTGAATAAACTGTGAACAGTGAACAGTTTCTTTGAAGCTAGTAAAGCTAGACATATTTTAGTAGCAGCAAACAAGGGGGAAAAAAGGGCTTGTGCTTCAGGATTTCCTGATTTTATAACTCCATAAAATTGCTCTTCTCTTGTACTGGCTAGAAAAGGACCACCTTATCCTGTACAGAGCCTCAGGATCTGTTAATTCTTTGTAACGGAAAACACGGAACTGCATAAACATCAAGCATTTTCATCATCAGCATGTTCCCCTCCCTTCCCCCAAATAGAACTAATACTAATCACTTCTCCAGCTACGCACTTAATATGCAGTGTATTATGTAATACAGAACAAGTAGAGTTGTCTCCTCATGTGAATGAGAGAAAAAAACTCACCTGTGTTTGGTTCCTGTTAACTGTGGCACATAGAGCAGGAACACATCTTGGATCCAGCTTAGGTGTTATATTCCATGGTCAGACAGTATCTTAGAGATGAGCACTATGCTAGGAAACAACACCTTTTTCCCAGTTCAGTGTTTTTGAAGGTGTTATGTCATCTACATCAGCTTTAAATACAACCAATAAATTCACCAACAAGTGAAAATGAAAATGTATCAGCCTCAGCTTACACCATGTATCACAGAAAAATCCTTTAGATGATCTTGATTCTTTTTTGCTTTATTTTCAACTTTTACTGTGGTGATTTTTTATATGTACATTCAGTACAAAACCTATTTTTCATCACCAGATGTAGTTTAGAAAATATGACTGTAAAGAGCACCTTAAATTTGTATCTAAAGTTGTTCAGCTGATGATCCTAGCTATTTCTGGAGGGAAATTTGTTATGCAACTTTGCAAGTGACCCATAAGAATTTGTGTGTCTATTAGGAAGTGATGCAATCAAGTAAAATAGCGTTGACAGCTACATACAAGTACCTTTCTTTGCCTAAGAATGGATATATAAATGCCTTAGTATTTATTCAAATAATCTAAATTCTTGTAGAACTCCGGGGGCGGGGGGGGGGGGGGCGGGGAAGCTGCTACTCACATTCACGTATCTGATTTCTGCACAAACTTCTTTATGGCATTAGAGCCTTGTCATTTAATTGTCCATACCTCCTACTTCTCTTTCATGCTCTCTCATTGTCATAGATGCTAATGGTATTTGATATTCCTTCTCCATAACAACAATTTACTGTCCAGAAGTTGGCATTATGCTGAGAGTTAGATTTATTTTCTTGTTGTATAAGATTTCTTGTTAATATTACAATTTAAATAAAGATAGCCTTGCAGTGGAAACACAGTTGCTGGGGATTTTTAATGTACTAGAAAGACTTTGATAGCACTGTGGTTACCTGAGTAGCCACAGAAAAATTGCCATATTGAAGGCTGGGAGCTAACAGGAATAATCAGACGGACAAAATAAATAACTCCTTAGCACTGATAGATTATTTGTTTGCAAAAGAGAAAACAAGGATATGGGGAGAAAATACAATTTTAATAAAAGGTTAGTTGAGTGCACTGCAGCAAGAATTTGAGTGTAATGCAAAATTGCATATTGTTTCACTTGGCTTCCACGTGCTTTCCTGCCATGCTAATGAGGAAAATGTCTTTAAAAGATCAACAGAGAAATACAAGTTTATACCAAATTAGATTTTGGATGCAAGGTCATAAAATTTAGGTCACACAGTCCAGTGCACAGAGCAGTGCTGATAAATTCTGACTGAGGTTGTGATCAGTTAGGATGAAAGGAAAATAAGAATTAAGGAAAATGACAGTTTTCACATGGCTATAGTGACTAAACAGTTTCTATACTCAGATGCAATACAAATAGTTTAAAAGAAAAGGCAACCAGTAGTGTGATAGCCATTTAGCCAAATGCTCTGAAAGCTGAAGGGCAATGTTCAGATCCTTTCTGTTTTAATAAATAACACTGGTATAAAACCTAGGAAAAAGAACATAGCCAGGTGAGACTTATATATGCTTAAAGAGCTCAGATATAAACTAAACCACCACATTACAGACTGTACAGTTTTCAGAACTTAGAGGCTGTTATTTACTAATATCATGCCAGAGTCAAAATAAGAAAATAAGAAAATACATCTGACTTAAAATCCTGTGTAGGATCTAGTACAATCCATGTCCTGCTAATATTTTTCTTCCTTGTACAAATCTTCCTCTGTCTCACAGTATTACAGCCTGGGCCCTACAAGCTTAAACATAATTTGAAATAGGAGGTACGATGCAGCATTGTCTAAAGCTGCTGAAATTCTTTTCTGCAAATAAGGATTTTATCAAATAGCAGAGCCTCAGCCAAAACAAATATGAAAAGCATGTCATTTTCAGAATGAAATACTCACATATTCAAACCATCCTAGTCTTTTAAGGTAATTCTTGTTTAAAAATTCTTAAAAATAATTATTTCATCTGAAGTAAAACAGTGTATGTATGAAATCACTCAATTTTTTTTTTAAAGTCATATCATGTAAGAAATTCCTGTATGCTCACCATTGGCATGCTGGCAGTGCACAAAAGCAGAAAGGCTGTGCTGAAGGCAGAGGAGCAACATTTCTGTTAAATCCTGATGTGATGTGATCTGAAAACTCAGCATCATGATAGGGCTTAGTATGATAAATATCAAATGCGCTCAGTCTGACTATAGGAGTTTGCCCATTTTAGGTCTGGGTAATGCATTGCCTCAGTTTCCTTCTTTGCCCAAAGAACCTGAGTTGGCAGGCTGTATGAACTGTCTCTTTGAGATTCCTTTTTCCCTAGAATGACTAATTACTTTTTATTTAAGTATTTAAGCTTGGATGGGATTACTTACTATTTCTACAATCTACTTTGTTTATACAAAATAGTAGCTTACTTCAAAGTCAACACCATTCAGCATATATTCCTATTGTCCTTACCCAGGGGGTGAGGACACGTTCACCCAGGGGTTCAACAGTTCTTGTAGTCTTTACCAATCCTTCACAATTCCCTTGGGAGGCCTTCTCGAAAACCTATTACAAATTCTTTTCTCAGAGAAAAAACTCTGTGTAGATTTCTTTTTTTTTTTTTTTTCCCTTATATTTCACTGTGGCGCTTTCAAGTGCCACACAAGGTTGGTATCTTCTATGAATGCTCTAGGGTCTTTTATTGTGCCAATGACTAGATACAATATAAGCTTATCTTACGTACCTATATGCAGTCTGGCAGCATCACGAAACAGATACTGTTGCCCCAGACATCTATGTATTCCAGCCTCACCTTCTCTCACAAAACTATAGCTTGAACCAGGCTGGCTGGTCCTCAGCTCCCACTGTTCCTCAAATGGACAAGCTGTTTTGGGGCAATAATTTGGTAAATGTGCCACAGATCAAGCTGCCAAAACCCTCACACTAAAAAAGTTCTATCACTGTCCCCTTCTAAAGTCACCGTGAAGTCAGTTAAATATAATGTATTGCTGGAGCGTAGCAACAGGAAAACAGGCCGAAAAGTTTAAAGGTGCGTTGTAACAGGCGGTTGGCACTGGACAAAGGAACAGCCAGACTCTGCTGCTCTGCTTATTGCTCAGGGAGTAATTTTGACAGAAACAGTGCTGTGACTCACTGCAGAAGGTGCTATTAATCATAACTATGTGTAGGAGACTGAGGACCCAGTTTGAATAAAATGTCTGATTTGCATGTTTAATGTATGATAGTTTATATTTTAAGTTATTAATGAGCATGCTGATCTGAAGAAAGAAATTTGCTAAATATTTAATGTTAAACAAGCTTTGGTAAAGCAAACTGGAACAGAAGAAATTTCTGAAGTTGCAATCACAGCATTTTTAAGCCATGGGTTTATCAATATTCAAATACATGTAGGAGATGTTTGGGAATCTAAAACCACATAATGATCTTACATTTCTATAACACCTTTAATTCAAAAGGATGTCAAAGTGTTTAACGAACTGCAGGCAAGGATCATTTCACCTATCATTAAAATGCAGACATGGCTGCAATGAGTTTTGGAAGCACTTTAGCAGCTCAGAGGATCACTGCACAACAATAAAGGAAAAGAATAAAGAATGCTGCAGCTTCCAAGACTTGGTATCAATGGGGATTTAATCCTCAAGGTTTATGAACTCATACTGGCATGTCTGCAACTTTAGGTCCCCACACAATTAAAGAAAACATGACCCATAATAAATTGAGCAGATCGAAAGCAACTAATCAAATAGGCAGAATACTGTGGTTAGCCTATGACTATGTTTTGAAAAGCAGGATGAGACTGAGCTCAATATTCCTTTATTGAAATACAGCTTTTTCTCTTAGCTGAGAGACAATATCTTGGTAACAGACATAGTCTGTGGTTCTGGTAATAATAATACCCCAAAATAATGATATTTATCAAGCCATCGGACAACACTTCAGTGTTCCTTACTCATTTACTCACCCCCAAAAAACTGCTTCTTTGAATTACAAGTCCTGATGCAACAATGTCCCTAGGATATTGGTGCATAAACACTGCCATTGCTCGATGGCACCCATGGCCCCGAAGTGCTTGAGTACAGTTCTTAAAACCATCTGGAAAACCAGAGACAGAAAGGGCAAAGCAGAGATGAATATTCACAAACTATTGCTCAGAAGCAGTTTTACTGAATTCCACTGGATTTGGTTCAGTATCTCAGTGGGTTTGACCTTTTGCTGTTTGAGGTATTTTTGATCTTCACTGAATGGCACTACAGCTCTGTCTTTAAGACTATATGGATTCCTGTTTAAAGCCACACAAACAAATCAACAACAACGAGGAAGTAACCCACCTCTTCGATCCTTACCTCAGGGAAGGCTGACAGGAAACTAAGTGGAAGGCAGTCCTTCATAATGCACCCCTGATTCAGTTTTGATACTAGTCAGCCTATTTTTACCTTGTTCAAAAGAGATTCATGCAGAGCTGTCCCTGCTTCTCAGCACTGCAATCTGATCAGCTTATACATTTCACTTAATGGTGCTCAAATTGGAAGATTACAGAACAGTCCCTCAAGCACAGACCGCACCCTTGAACACACTTCTGAGAGAGACCAGTCCTTACTGGGTCATAATGTCAGGTTACCATTTGCTTCGCATCTTTGCCTAACACCCTAAACCTTTCACTCTGTGGTGCATCCTGTGCCACCTCCCCTAGGAGGGGCGAAGTTCACGATCCCAATTCAGCCCAGCTACCCAACAATGTCGCCTTTGCAGCACTCACAGAGAAACTAGATGGTGAAAATTCAGCCTCTTTGAGCTGAATTTCCCATTCAAGTGCTCTAACCATAACACTTTGGCAAAAAAGGGCAACCCTAGCAGAAATCTGTCAATATGCACACAGACGTGGCTTGGTTCTCAGCTCCCGTCAGTAAAACACAGATAACAGGGATATTCCACGCTACTTAAGTTTTGTGAAGGTAACTGGAGTAGACAATAAGACTTGCTCAGACACCATAGTAATGGGGGGATCACATAGGTATGTTAAGAATAAATGCCTGTTATAAAACAGGCAGCCCCATCTTGCCCTCGGGCTTACAATTTTATAATAAATTGGCAGTCTGGTCAGCCAATGGAAGAACTGATGGGTCAGTACTGCCTCTTAAACATGTCCTCATGCAAAACCAGAGTGAAGTATACTGATATAATTTACTTTTCAGAAAAGTTAGATAAGAATGAATCAGCCTTTTACTCATCCCTGCTGGGAAAGAAAAGTGTCTACCAAACTGCCAGAATGGAAAATTCCTTCCTGGCTGCAAATGTGACAATTATTTTGGCCTTTATGCAAGAAAGGAGGGCCATGTTTAAGTATGCGATTCCATGTGTTTTTTCCAGGTGGCAAAGGCCAGGCCCTTCTTTATGTGAAGCTTTCTCAAGTGTGTGGGTGCAGGCACATGCACACACGCACATTTCCAGCTGTTAAAGCAGCATTCATTATTAAAACTGAAGAACCCCCAAAGGAGGCAATTAAATTAAATAGTCCACTTAGACAGTTGCTACTGGAATTTCACTGAACAGGCTTCTTTTTCATGGAATGAAGGCCTCTGATGGTGATACATATTGGCTAGGTTGTTTATAGAATTTTTACATCTTTTACTTAGCTGAGTTGCTTTATAAGAACTATTTTATATCAGTCATCTTCAGTAATTCTGTGTACTGTATATTAAAATTAAAAATTATTAAGTAAAACAATCAGAACTAAAAAGACCAACATCTTTCCAGTTGCTACCTCAATGGACTTCTGTTGGCTGTGGGTTTGAAAGTCACTATGAAACATAATTGACATATAACAAACAAGTCCACCTCTCATAGTTGAAAGTATGCGACTTCAATTCCAAAAGCGCTTACTGATATTGGAGCTTGATCTTTAGGCAACAATTCTTCAGCATGTCAGTGATATGGTACAATTAGTTCCTCATCAAAAAGAAATACAGCATCTCAGAATTCAAATTTTATTATTGCAAGGGTTTGATTTAACATCCTGCATACCTAAGCACTGTCAGGCAGCTGGGATGGAATACATTGCATCAAGATCTACCCTTTTTATTAAAAACATATTATACCTTAAGGGAAGCATGTTTTTCTATAGGGATTGCTCCACAATTTAATTACAGCAGACTATCCTCTCATTTTATGAGATTCATCGGAGCTCAGGAACTACAGTGTGATTTATATCAGCATATCCTGCCCTGTCAGAGCAGAATGGGTAGCTGTGCTCTGTTCAGAAAAATAGTATGGTTGGCAAAAATTCTTTGGACAAACTGCAGAAATGACAGTACACTCTTGCCTCCACGAGGTAACATACATCATCCCACTAACAAACTATTACCCACTAGAAACATCTCAGAAACATGTGCTGGCTGGGGGAATATAGCACCTCACTATATCTTTTTTTCCTATACAAGTCAGGCAATGGCACTAAATTTCCAGGGTAGCTTTTTTTTTTTTTTTTAAACCATATTTTACAAAAGCAGAAACACTGCAGAAACCCTCAGGAGAACAAACCATCTTTTTGACATCTTTAATATGTTTCTTGTTTTTAAATTTCTCAGCACTTGTAAACAGTTGTATCACACGTAATATTCTCATTCTCACACAGACACATACAAAAGATGTTTAAATATCACTGAATAAACCAACCAGTTGAGGAATTTTCATACTATTGCAGTCCTCAACTAATGACAAAAAATAGAGAATTTAATCTGGGATGTACAATAAAAATAGGATCAAAGTTTATCATTGCTCCTACTGAGCGTGGCATCCCCATCTTGTGAAATGGACCTGACTACACAGATACGCAAGTCACAAACTTGTACATAGGGTAGGGGAAAAGAGACTGGCTGAGAGTGGTAAGAAAGATTTTATTAGTGACATGGTCTTTCAAGCACTCGCTAGCTAAAAAACTGCCTTTCCTCTTTTACTGCTGGGCAACACTTTAATTAAATCAGCAGAAGATTCCAGAAATATAAGCTGAGGCAGCTCAGTCAAGATTGCTAATTTTAGCATCTTGGTCATCTCATGGAGTCCTGTTCTTTTTTGGTTGGTTGGCTGGTTTGTTTGTTTGTTTGCTTTTTGTTCCTCCGAGTTATCCTTGGTGCCAGAATTATCAGAATGTATGAATATATCAGCTATTTTCTTTTTCCTTTAAAAAACATTTCCATCTTACATTTTTTTTTTGCAAACAAGAATTAACAATGTACCATCATGCAAGCTAGCAATACTTGGGGTGTGAAAAATTGCTCATTTATTATCTGTCTTGTCAGTTATTTTTACTATCAAGCCATCATCTACTAGACATGCGCCAAGAACAAACCATACTTCCTGGTTTAATCCTCTGTAGCATATAACAACTAACAGATCTTGCTCTCTTCCCAGCAATGGTACACACCCTTATTTTACTCAAATGGGGCAGCAGGCTTGTAGACCGGACTGCCTTTGCACATCTTCCTTCTCCATTCTGAACACCCCAGACAGTATTTTGAGCATGAACCAAAAGGAAGAGCGAATGCTAGCTCCTCTGCAGCTGGTTTTCTGAAACAAGAAAGGATGTAGGAGGCTGCTGTACAGGTAGTCTTACCATAGACAATAAACAAGTGAAGAAGAGCTGTAGAGAGAGATGGTGGGGTGAGGGAATTCCTGCTTATCCAGTCACCACTGATGGTGGAGAATGCATGAAAGGCACAAAGAGTACCAATGTCCTTTGGCAATGGCAGTCTGTGTGGATGGAAGAATTCCTCCTCTTTATCGCACACAGAGGTTGTGGCTGTCCTGACTTGAACAATATATCAGGTTAACATTCCTTTCACCTGTATATACTTCCCCTAAAAAACATACATACAGCCCAAAGGCAATCTGGCAAACTCTGGAAGTGATCCCAAAGAAGAGGAATAATTCTTGTGAGAAGGTCCCATGACTTCCATTCCTGCAGCAATAGCATCACTTTTCTGTATTTGTCCGTGGGGTCTATCTGATCTGGAATCCGGTCTCCAAGCAATTAAACTGACAGAGGGAAAAATGATGGGGAAATCGCACACATGAAAAAAGGAAAGCTTGTATCTGAGCAACTGTTTTGGCATCATAGGTGTTGAGCTACAGGCTACAATCAGTGAGGCCTGTGACATGGGAGTTGTCTGGGCGAGGACCATGAAATGATTTATAATTTAGTTAAACTTGCATTATTAAAAAGGGACTCTGTCTCTTTTGAAAGATATTTGTGTCTGTCAGTCATTCTCTTGATTTTACAAGGTACTGGCCTAGTTGGAGACCAAGTTATTAAAAAATAATCTTTTTTTTTGTTGTAGTTATTGAACTGATGCTATCAAAAGGACTCTGTGATTTACAGCATCTGTCTCTAGGGAGGTTTTAGTCCTTTTTGGGTTTTTTTTGTCTCTGCTGTTGATATACATTTAGATTTGCCATTCATTGAGATTCCGTTTCTTTCTTTCCTTGCGTGAATGCAGAAGCTTGAGCTACTCTATCATTCATCCTATTGCAATGTAAGATGGGTTCAGTCTGAGGTACATCTTTCTTTCCTGTTTGGAATCAGCACTTTGGCCGTAATACTTCAACTGGGAAATGCTTACCAAAAAAACCCCATGGCTGGTTACACAATCTTCTGTGTCTTCTGAAGCTTTGAAAGCAATATGTTTTCAAATGCTCAGAGCAGATGTTCTGCCTTCTTTCCTTTTGCCACTAGCTGTGAAAAGGTCACACATACCACGTGGTGGACCATGGTCCACGGTCCACACATAGCTGTGTTTGCACTGACTGCTGCAAGGTCTGCAGTTGGACATGGTTCAAATCTAGCCGTTCAGCACGGTTAACAGAGAAGCTAATCCTATGAAGAAGAAAGGTTTGTAAGTCAGAGTGTCTATCACAGCTGCTTGGTTTTTGGGACCCCAATCAATACCTTTGCATACTACTGTGCCACATGATGGCTTCTTAAATCTAGCTCAGGACATGCAATACAAGGCTGCTGAGCTGCCCAAAGAACTTCAAAACATAATGGATGTACATTCTCCATATGTCCTCAGTCCATGGGCTAGACACAGAAGGGAACTGAACATTTGCAAGCAAATGTTGGTCTACATTGAGAGCACAGCAGGACTTTAAAAGTCAGATCAGGACCTAAAATGCCTGTAGCTTTGACTCTTGCAGACCTCCAACACATACAAAGTAGAGTGGCATTCAATGCCACCACTTAAAAACTCTTTTAAACTTTTCTAGGTGTCCTTCATTTTAAGGAGGAGAGAAAAATCTGCAGAAACTCTGAGAGAATTGTTGTCTTGCACAGAGACAGTCAGATACGAGTTAGAGGCCTCCTGAGCTGCTCTGGGCACAGCGAAGCAGGCTGCCCAGAGAACAGCTGATTAACAGCATTTCACTCTGCGAGGGGCAGCTCCTCTTGGCTCCCAGTTTCTGATGAGTTCCTGTACCTGGGGAGCTGTTGCCTTTCCTAATGAAAGCTGGCATGTACTCCTGTGCAAGGTTGTGGTTCTCATTAAACTGGTAACTATATCCTCTTCCATTTTCCTTGACTGGAAGCATTGCTGGCTGGTCACATACTTACCAATCAAATGGGAAAACAGAAGAAAAGGTCCCACAAAGATACCAGTCATAAAGCTTCTAGTTTTATGTTCAGCTCACACTCCTTTCATACAGTATTGGAAACACAAATGTCTTCCCAGTCTTCCCTTGCAAAGGAAGATAGATGTGATTCACCAAGAGTTAAAAGGAGACTTCCTTTATGTTTTTAGCAACCCAAAAAAAGAGATGCATGGCATGAGCAGTGACCATTTTAGAAACCCAAAGACAAGAGTCAACATTCAGCTTATTTCTGTGCAATCATCCTACCAGTGGACATTACATTAGTTTTAGAGTCAATAATCAGTAACTGATTGGCTGATTGGTAACACCATGCATTGTATTAAGCATACAGTGATATCTGATTAACTAGTTCCCAAACCATTTAAGTTCTTTCACTGTGTTTTACATTTTAGAAGATCCTTGAAACTAGTCAGTGCAACATCAGGCATGCAACTAAGCCAAATATGCACATGTACACATACAGCTAATTGGCAATGAACCATAACTTCCTTAAAGGTGGAATAGTCAGCGTAGAGAAACGTTTACTTCTAGGTAGTGGCTCCTCTGATCCAGTTTCCGTCACTTAGAATAGAGCAATTCATTTCTCATACAGACATTTCTCTACCTTGAAGATAAATGGAGTCTAGAAAGCTAGCACAGATCTAGATATTGTAGAAATCTGAAATTAGATGGTATGAAGGCCTAGTATTCCCCAGCTTCCTAAATACTCAGTGGAGAAAGTCATGCGTCTTTAAAGAGTCACTAAGTTAGGCTCACACACTGCCAAGCCCAGGTGTGGGCTCATTTCTATATGAGGAAATATTCTAGGCCAGATAAACAAAGTAAAAAGAATCTTTTTGGACGGAAAACAGAAAGAAGTATTACAGAAAGAAATACTGTAAAACTAGCAGAGCACTGTGCCAAGCCTTAGGAAGTTCCCCAGGAAACATTTTTCAAAGCAGTCTCATGCCTTTGCCATAGTCTTATATCTCTTTAAGTGTTACTGACTTGAAGACAACCCTAAAATACTAACATGAAAAGAAATCTCAGCAGTTCTTGCCACGTCAACAATTAATTCCATACATTATTAAGTTCAGATTTTCAAGGTCAGTTATCTTGACTGGAAACAACTGATTCATCTCCAAGATTTGCTTTTTTAATGGATTTTAGAGTATCGGGAAATGCAATAATATTCTGCAAAACACAGACCAAAACATCTATCTCTTTTTTGTCGTGGGAATGCCTACCCAGTAGGATGTATAATGATGTTCCTGTCATTTTCTTTTTCTCTGTGGCCCAAAAATCTTACTATGTTATCTCACTTCCTTACAATTCCTGCCAGGATAACCCCTCTCCCTCCCATTACACCTCAAACCGGGGCCCCAAACTCATGCTACCTCCTGCAGCTCAACCTGATGGTGTCTTCCCAAGAGAGATCCCCAAAGCCATCATGGGAGAAGCCACATAGGTGCTACTGCAGCCCACAGCAGCAGCCAGCAGACAACCAGCAGACCAGAACAAACTGCTACACAGGTATAGCTTCTCCCAGTGGCAGCCTTCACTCCATAGCATAGACGAGAAACTGCATGATGCACCTGTGGGATGGGGCTCTTGCTGAGTCATGAGGGAAGTTTCTGCACCCAGGCAGGTGCTTACATAGTCCCTAACCCGGCACAGATGACAAGAAGCTTCTCAATAATGTCTACAACTTAGGAAAGACAGAAAATGTTAAAGTAACAGGGGGGAGGCTGACAGTAAAAAACGTACAAAAACTGGGTTTTGGCTCCATCGCTAAGAAACAACCCTCTTATCCACCAAGTAAAATGGGCTCTGAGAGGTCTTCTGTCTGTGGGGGTGGATGAGCACATGGAGAGCTGAGGAGCATGGGTAGGTGAATGCTGCTGTCTTCCCTGCTGTGCTTTCTTTCACCCCATTCATACTTGAGGGAAAGCTTCCATTAATACGCTTCTATAGAAGTTACCAGAGGAAGTTAGACAGACTGTTCCTCAGCAGGAACTGTCTTTAACAAAGGGACATAATTTCCTTACAATACTTTTTCTTCAGGGCTATTTTAATCTGAAGCTTAACAGATATATAGGAGTTGTTTTGGCTAAAATCCCTCTGTGGACTAGAAGCATGACAAAGGACCTGAGAAAGATTTTTGTCTCCTCACTTTATCTAAAAACTTACAACTCTGCTTTTCTACTTCAACATCCATTTTAGATGCCAATGTCTATGTCTGAGCTATTAGTAGTTGATCGGTTTGAGCTGGGATGAAAACCTATATTCCTGCTCCTTGCCTAAGGTAACCAAGAATTCCTGTTCAATACCAATCACTCCAGAGCAACAGCTTCAACAAGACGATATCAAGCTATAATTAATTTAAATTAATGAAATATTAATTTAACAAAACCTAATAGAGGCTATTAAGTATTCTTAGAAAAATCATTAATTTGTGCAATGACAATGTGGAAGAAAGACTGCTTGGAACATAAAAATTATTTGGTATTCCTAAAACAACATGTTTATGTTGTCTGACATTGTAGGACTTTCAAAACAAATCCAAATCTGATCTGTGATCTTCTTTATGTTAGCACTGACCCAATGACCTCCCTAAAGCGGATGGCTATGAATGGGATAAGCAACAACCCTCCTTTCCAAAATAATTCTTAAGTTTTACTTTACTCGAATTACAACGTCTACTCACTATTGTATAAATCTATTTCCTCACCTTGACATTCATGACAGCAGACAGAAATCACAATGTCAGCACCCACCCCAAACCATTATAGTTCATTGTTTTGATTGAACAGTCTGATTTCTCTGCCTTCACTCACTGTATGAGCATGGCTGAGTGCCAACTGAACCACAACGATGCCCAAGACCCAGAGAGATTATGTGGGTAAAGCACGTGCTGCAGCTGTGATGATATATAGGAAGGCTCTGGATCACGCTGAGAGTCACTTCTGCCACACAGTAATTCAGTAGAATAAACAAATATCTCTTTATCTTAAGCTCTGTATGCCTGGGGCTTTCGCAGAGATTGGGGGGTAGGGGAGTGTTTGGATTTTTTCTTTGGTGGTGTGGGATGGTGCCGTTGCAAAATAGAGATGAATCAGTTCATTTAAAAGGCCTGTCTGCATCATTTCTGGAAATGTTGTTTGCAGCAAAGAAGAAACAATCTGTGCTTTGTCAGCACAAATCCGCAAAGCTGTTTCGTACAATCACTGTATCTTTTAAAACTTCAAAACTTTCTGATTTCCATTACCTTTCCTCCACTATTACCTTCAACAGTGCACTCACGCTGCTCTGAACAGACAGTTGCTACTACTGTAAATTTGCAAGCAGGTAATGGTCAGAGTCAACCCTATGGAACATATACATTACACCATAGCTAATAAATAAAATGAAAGCAAGAGGATTTGGGGTACAACAGTGTCCAAAGGGGCTGGTACTTTGCTTATCTCAATCCAATCCAAACGATCTTTCTACTGACTAAAGTGGCTGCTGTCACTTCTGAGACAGCAGGCAAGAGGAACTATAGCAAGTTTATATACAATATAACAGTATACGGTATAACAAGTATTAAAGAGTTAAATTAAATTCTTGGTTAAATAGTAGTGGTCTATCAGTATGTATCTTAAGTCAGCCAAAAATTGAGGGTAATATGTAGAGATCTGGACTGCAGGATATATTTCAGACATTGGGATACTCAGCCTTGAAAAAAATTAGTCGGGTGAAGATGAGGTCAGAGATCACATGTTCATGAACTGTGAATGCAATATTACTTTTAAAAGGCCTACAGAAGTCCTTAGAGACAGAAGGAGATGAGTGGTACCAACGTGGGTGAGACAGATTTTGGAATTTTTGCATCTAGTTCCAGTGCATACTTCATGGGAAATGTAGAAATGCTACAGATATCAAAAGGAAAATGTGTGGGATGCATGACAATTTTTCACATGCATTGGGTAGTTTATTTTTAAAAGTTTAAGTTCTTACAACTTCTATGAAAACAAGAAAGTAAGGAAAGTGATCCTTACTGAAGTTCCTGCTGAAAGGCTTCAATATGAGTTCCAGCCACAGTGGCCTTCCAAGAAGTCATATAACAGGACTTCCTTGTTTCATAAACTGGGGAAGTGTTAAAGTCAAGGTATATCCAGATGGTCAGAGCAGATGATATAATGGGGTCTTGACTTCTAATGTGGATCCTGAAGAAGAGAGTTCTACTGAAGCTGAAAAAAACATTTGCTATCAGAACTTGCCCACTATAGTCTTCTAAATTAATTAACATTTTGAAAAATTACAAATTTCTACTCATACCTCAAAAATCTTCTACAGAGTTCAGACATGACTGACATATCTAGCAGAGATTAAAATGTGTGGGATTTATAGGCTACCTTGAACTACATTTTAGGGTAAAATGAAAGCTTTCCGTTTTCTCTACTCAGTCAGCAAGTACCTTCTGTAAACAGGTTTACTGGATCCTTGTTATCTCATCAGGAACAAAACATTGCTTCCCCAATAACAATAATAATAGTAGCAGTACTGATAATAATTATAGTCCAATAAGATTCAATTCTCAGGATGGTAGTCAAACTTTTTAATAATTGCAAAGTTTTTTTTTTTACTTCTCACTATTATCTGTAACAACATAACATTACTTAAAGCTTTTTTCCGTACCGATTTGCTTTCTCATATTGAATGCACACAATGGTTAGTTGCAAGAGAGCTGCTCATTAGTGCTGAACTGTTGGCAGTGATCACTGGAGCATTTGTGTTTTTACTAAAATAAATAATTAGCAACTGTGCTAAAGATATCGGATGTAGGGGGAAATGGAATAAAGCAGGATCAATATGTTAAATCTTTGAGATACTCATAGGCTGATAACATCCGTGGTAGAACACCATTAATTGCCTTATACTATAGTTTATACAGATTGGGGCTTACTTATTTCTTAGTGGAGAGAAGAGACTTTTAAGGAGGGAGGAGCCTGGACAAAGCCACGGGCAAGTCCTCTTCAGCATTAGGCATGTCATTAACCATGTGCTTATTTTTTTCATAAATATGTATGTCCTGTTTTCTGAGATAATAGTAACGTGTTTGAATTACTTTTTTTAGGATTGGCAAAGCCTGTTTCTTGGCTTCATTTTCCAGCCAAATATCTGAGAAGTAAGTTGAAATCATTGCTGAGCACAAGCACTGCTTAAGCCCCAACCTATTTTTTTTAGATCTCCTAGGCTGAAGTCCTTTTTTCTAGACGTGCAGAAGTGTAATGTCTTTTCTTCAGTTGAAGTCTAGACACTCCAAACCTTTATCCCTCTCTCTGCAACTGATAAGGAACACAGTGTTTTCTAATCGTATTCTAATCACCAGAGCGATTTCCATCCACACCTCAGTTAGGGGAGGCTTAGAAGATTATTATTCAATGATCTCATATATAATCTCCACATAAAAAGGAATGGCAACATTCTTGGGATAATCCAACCTTGTCTAATGTTTCTTTCCCATTTGAAAGGAGAAGGAGGACAGCAGGTAAATAATCTGATATACAGAAGTAAAGAGGACAAATTAAGTTAAAGTCTAATTCTTAAAGCACAGCAAAGGAACAGGAAGGGGAGGGGAGGGGAGG
>VZSF01007392.1:518605-559692 GCA_013398295.1 Chionis minor
AAGGGAAGGGAAGGGAAGGGAAGGGAAGGGAAGGGAAGGGAAGGGAAGGGCCCACCAAGCAGCTTTTGTTCTTTAACCAATGGAAAACTAGTTTTTGGAAGGAAGTGAATCCCTCCTTGGTTGGCTTAAGGTTTCTTAAAATTAGATTCTAAGATTTTATGGATCACCCTGATCACAGAATCGAGATACCAAGTGCACTAAACCTAGTAATATTTTATGCAGGTGAGGTCAAAACAAGACAAGCAGGTGTTTTGATCCCATATGAAAAGGAGCACTTTCTAACTCTAGTTTGACACTCATGATTAAAAAAAGCAAAAATAAACCAAAAAACCCCAAAAAAAACCCAGAAAGAAAAAAAAGAAAATGCAAGGTGAAATATAAATACACAAGGTTTTCATCAAGTAACTCTCCAGCAGGGAGCATTGGGGCTTCTTGGCCATTACTGGCCTGTGCTTATCAACAGTTTGTGTGAAGGTGACATGAGAACTTTTTCTCCTTCCCACCCCTCTTCCTCTGTCATGTCTCCAAAACTTTAGATTAGTATCAAAATGAAATTTGCCTTTTTTGCCGCAGAAGTCAGTGAGCAGCTTCCTCTGAAGCCTATCAAGAGACTGGGCAGGAGACCACTTTTGAGCTCTGAGCCAATACTGCCAGTGAAGCCCCAGAACTTGGTTTTCATAGCTGCAGGTCATCCCAAAAGCGTGTGCATTCAGCTGAGTACCCCTTCTCCAAAGCAGTGCTGTTTGCCAAGCTGCAGTGCCAACAGAGAGTCCTTTTTAGATGAACTATAGTGTTATCTCTGTGAGCTGCCAGTTCTCTGAATTCCTCAATATCTATGCATAAAATCCAGTGGGTACCTAATGCCAGCTTAAACTACAAATCAACACATTACTAGCAACAGGGTAAGTAAGTGTCTTGAATGTATACAGACACGGCATTATAGGCAGGCATCTGCAGCTAGTGTGTTGTTCTACTTTTGCAGTTACCTCTGTTACTTATAAAGAAAGTTAGAAATCCAGAGAAAACGATTTTTCCAAGTAGACATTGACAGCCTGCCTGCTGCTGCCCCTGCATAAACATCACCGGTTGAACTATTCGTCTTCCAGACAGAAGCACTTTTCCCTAGTATTTTAATTAATTCTTATACTTCATATTCTTCAGGAGCCTTTGGAGTACTATGTTAACTGGAATAAATGTGAAACGACCTCATTCTTTAACATAACCTTGCAAGAGGACTTTCCATTGAAATGGGACTCCTTCTTGCTCCTGTACATAAAGTTCCAATGCACGTTACTCCCCTGGGTCTCTCTCCAAGCTGCATTTCAGCTCTTATCTCTTGAATAGCAGAGAAGTGGAGTAGAATTAATCTCTATGAAATATCTGTATTTCTTCTATTTTTATATCTTTCAAAGATGCTCCTATTAATTATATGTCTTAAAAATACATATCCCTAAGATTAACCTGCAGAAATGAAGTTTACACACCTACAGGAGGCTTACCTTCACCAATAAAATAAAATGCAATCAATAAAATGCTGTGTCTTGTGCCATGTTAGCAGTTAACTAATGGGCACTTCACTGACTAAATGCCTTGAGAGTGATTTTGCTTGTCTCTGCTTCTCTTGCTTCCCTCTGTGTTTTACCTCATTTAAATTTTGCCTCTCTTTCTAAGCAGATTAAATTTAATCCTCTTCTATTATTTGCGCCAGTGTGTGCACGAAGAGAGGTCCATAAACTGTTTTGCTCTGGTATCCCCAGTTTCCTCCTTCCTTGTTTTTACTGACAATTCTGGGCTTCTATTTAGGCTTCTGAATAATAACATTGCAAATAGAGAAACCTAGGAATGATCTTTGCCACAGATACTTAAGAAAGCAGAAAATTCATGACCTTGTGACCTTAGCCAACAAATACCTATGCTTTTTAGGCCTTTTTCAATGCTAATTTCCAAGTTTGATACTAATGCTGCTTAGCTTTTCTTCCAAGAGCAGGAAAAAGATGTCCTACTAGGAATTAATTATTGAGGCAGTTAGGGCTAATTAAAGCCTCTATAGCTCCATTTACAAAACTCATAATACTTGTGGTAGCCACTACATACATAAAAAAAACCAGGACAAAAATGGAGCATCATGCCACTTACCTATTCCACAGATGAGAGCTGTGTAGATAATCTTTAGCCTTTTTCCATGTTGCACAGTGAGCACGATAGCCATTGACAACCTCCAACATGGGACACTTAACTTACTGCATGCCAAAAATAAGATAAATACGTTTAGTTTTTAAGGTGAAATTTTCTTCTGTGCTTAACAAGGCAGACCTGTGAGTCCCCAAAGCCAAGTTTTTTACATACTTAGGTGCTCAATAATCAACATATCCAAAATGAGTAATTGATGCCATTGTTTACTCAAAAAAAATTAGGAATTTACTTCTCATTGAGTAAATACCCTATTCACAGGCTTGTAAAGTATCTTTCCTCTATTCTGCTTAAGAGAACAAACCAAGCAAATGAACAAACTAAGGAAAATTCAGGCTATGATTGTGGAAGGGTTCATACCTGGATTGAAGAAAATGTCTGGATTTCAGACTTAATCATTCAAATTAGGCAAGGCTAATCATTAATTTGATTCAGAGTCAAAGGAGTCTGAACAACCAGATCCCATTTGATGTTCTTTTTTGAGAGATCGCTGTAGATAACAGGGGGTGGGTGCTGTTGCTACATCCACTCTCATCCTTTTCCTCATTAGTAATGCAACTCTCAAGACCCTTGGCCCAGTTCTCTTTCTCTTTTCCCAGAAGGGATAGGACAAGTTTCCTTCCCAGTTCACTTTCTCTTAACCCGTGCCTTATTCCAAGAGTCTTTCCAGAGCTGTTGCTCCCACAACCTCATCCCATCTCTGGAGTCCAGGACTTCTTCTCATCTCCCTTCCCTATTCCCTCTTCTGGAATCAAAATCACAAAACAGAATTTCATTTGCACTCCTGAGAAATCTTGAATAATTTCTGTAACTGACACCATATGCCATACTCCAATTTACAATATCCCCACAAATCAATGGGAAAGATTGCCCAGAGTATGGCCTCAATACACATTGCATATCTTAGAAAAAAAGATATTGTGTATAGCTGCTAGAGACGTTTGATAATTTTTCAGTCATGACAAGACAGAAATTTAATCTTGACAATATTTATTCTTTTTTCATTTTTTTTTTTTTTTAATGTGCGATGAGATGGGTAAGCAGGAGAGAAAAAACTGGCATCTTCGCTCTACTGAGTTTTTACAGAATCTGCACAATGTTCAGGTTTCCATACTTTAGCTCCTGTGGGGGATCCCGTCTGGAATCCCTCATGTTTATAGCAATCATAGAAGTCTCTGTGGGTCTCCCTTGCTGAATAATTTCCATATCCCTTTTCATTTAAAGCCTGTTTATATACAGATTCAAATTAACAAGAAATCAGCTGATTAGAATTCCAGATACTTTTCACTAGCTTTACTAAAAATGGATTCATTTGAAAAAATACATAAACAGCAATTAAAGGCTACTCTATATATCTGATGAAAGAATTAACTTTTTGTTCAGAATTCATCAACAAATTACTAAAACAGCCACGGCAACTAGATTTCAAACAAGCTGAACATCTAACAGCTAATGGAAAAGTAAATACATACAGCTTTCTGAAAAACATAAAAACCCTCTTAAGAAATACCTCCAAAAGAGCAGGAGAAACCCAGAATGTTTAAGAATGTTAAGAATGTCAAACAAGGACAGCAGTAAAGTTTGGGATATTATAAGATATCCTTCAAATAGGCTGAGCTCTACTAATTAAAATACACCAGCACACAATAAACCCTCAAATTTAAAAAAAAAGAAAATGACAGACTCAATAGAAACGTGCAACAAAACCCTAATAATAAATACTTTCTCCACCATATGAAGGACAAGAAACCAACAAAAAACTGGTATGACTAGTAAATTATAAGGTTTCAAAAAGTACACTCAGAGAAGGTGCAAATATAGCAAAGAAGCCTAATGAATTTTTTACACTATCATTCACCATGGAAAATACAACAGTCTCCCATCCTGTAATCCTTTTGCCTGGGAGACTTGTCAGAGGATCCATATGAAATTAAAATAATTGTAGAAAAAGTCATGACACAACCGGACAAAAAGAACAGTAGGAGCTCACCAGGACCAGATGGTGTCCACCCAGGAGTTGCAAGGGAGCTTGAGGATGAAGCAGACAAAAGGTGGGTTATAAATTCCTGCTTAAAACTATGCTGGTACCTGAAGATAAAAAATATGGTGTCATTAAAAAATAAAACAAAATGAAAGCAGGAATATTATACCAAAGGAAGAAGATAGAAGCCTGATACCTGCACGGGAACAGTTACCAAAGGCCTTAATAAAAGACTGGGTGAATAGAAACTTGGACAAACATGCTTTACTTGGAAAAAGCCAATGCATCTTTTCAAAGGGGAAGCAATGCCTTAAGAGCCTACTGGGGTCCTCCATGCTGGATTTCAACAAGAGTCTAGGCACAAATCATCAACTTGGTATAACTTATTCGGTCTTCCAAAAAGTTTTCAACAAATTCTTTCACTAGAAGCTTTTCGAGAACTAGATGGCTGTATGCAAGGGAAAAAATCCTGGCTAGATAATTGGCTTAACAATGAGACAAAGAAGATGTAGTATGACGGAGTCTCAGGCAAATAAGGAAAATAATCGGTGGAATTTCACTGGGACCCCTGCTGTTCTATGTGGTCATAAATATAACCTCCGAAAAGGGGTGAAGTGGTGAGCTGACAAAGTTTGCTGATGATACTGAGTTATTAAAGTAGGAAGGACAAGACTCATGAAAAATTGCAGAAGGATCTTATGAGACTAAGAGGATGAGCAACAAAATGTCAGATGCTGTTCAATATAGGTAAAAGTGCAGTTAGTCAGAGGGAAGAAAAATAATCTCAACTCCACATTTAAAGTGATGGCTGTTGAGAATTACAGCTTCAGAACATGATCTTTGGATTGTGATTGACAATCCCATGAAGATGCCTGCTCAGTGCTCAATAGTAGTCGAAAAAGACAAATCATATGTTAGAAACTATTTCAAAATGAAGACAGAATAAAATGGAGAACTTCATTATGCCATTGTATAAATTCATGGTACACTCATAGCTTGAATGTTGTGTATTCCTTAATCTCAGAACAGATACAGTAACATGAAATATTTGCAGAAAAACCCCAGCAGAAAATCAAAGGTACAGGACAGCTTTTGTACAGGGTACAACTAAACTAATGATCTCTGGCATGGAAATGAAGTGGCAGAGGGAGGATATGAAAAAATTTACAAGATCGTGACCAGTATGAAAAGAATGGATAGGGATGAACTGTTTAATTTCTTCTCTATATTGTCAGAACTAGGAGGCACCAAATCAAGATAGCAGGAATCTGTGTACACACAAAAAAGGAAAGTGATTGTCTATGCAGTATCTAGGATACCCACAATGCTATGGGATGCAAGATCTAGGTTCAAGGGGAGACAGAAGATAGAAGAGAAATCCACCAATGGTTACTAAACCAAAGGAGACCAGACTCGGCATATGGAGTTCCCTGACCGAAAACAGTTCTCTGACTGAAAACGGTCTGACTGAAAACAGTTGGAGACCAGTAAAAATACTGAAGGGAAGCATCCTACAGCCTTAGCCTGCTTTTAGTGTTTCCTAACCATTCACTTATAGACTCCTACAGAGTCAAAATATAGCATTAGATGGACTTTGGTCTGAACCACTATGATTGTCTTTATGTGTTCATAGCTTTAGGACATAAGGCAGGTGTCACCTGAACATATTAATCTTTTCCCCTGTGGATTAAATATATTACAACTGAAGAATGGAAAGTTGTTCGTAACTTCCTCTTACATTTACCGGGGTCTGTCCCATATCCAGTGCTAAACCATAAAGAATACTGGGTTCATCTGCTAGGGCTGCTGATCTGCTACATTCCTGTGACATATAGCCCAGCAACCTTAATAAGAGAACTTTTTAGTTTTTTACTAGCAGCAGGAGAATTATATGCTTAAACTGTTATTTTTGCATGGAGTATGTCAGAACATTTTCCTTGTTTTTGTTATATAATGCAATGGCTATTTAGTACACTGCAAAGAAAGAAAAATGCTAGAGATTATGGCTGAACTAGTTTTCAAAAACAGTTGGACAAATAAAATATTTATATTGAATAGATTTCACATTGCAGAGCCTAGAATTTGGCAACAGACATTACAAATCATGAGCAATATAGAGGATACAGAATTTAATTAACACAGCTAAAGATGGAAAAGAAAGCACACTGATATATGTAATATGGCTCTCAGCTTCAATATTCAGCAATAAAATAACAAGCCAATGCCTCTAAACCAATGTGAAATGAGTAAAAAACAGAAGCAACATAGTTGGAAGGTTATATTTCAAAATGTAATTAGTGTCAGAATATTTCAGAGCTAGTAAAAGCAAATAAGTCACCAAGTTCAATACAAAGGGAAGCACACATGACAAAGGAGTAATTTAGAGAAGGAAACATACCTCATTATTTTTATTATTTAAATCTAATCATCAGATTAATTTAGAGGAAATGAAATGAAGGTAAAATACTACATCTTCATCTTGCCAAATAATTGGTGTCAAAGAAATTTTAATTTACTGGAAACAATCCCTTCTGTGCAATTAAAGACAAAAAACCCCAAACTATTACGTATGTTAAATAGCAGCTTTCACTGTAAAATATAGCTCTACAAAGATTAGCTGTGGTTTAAATGAATGGCCACAGAACGTGATTTCCTATGTTTGATCTTCATGAAATTAAACATGACTCTGAAAAAAGGCCTATCTGAGTATATTCAGCAAGAATACTGAACAGTACTTTATTTATAACTGTGGACTAAGAGATCTTTTGGATAAAGCTAGTATTTTATTGTGTAAAATACTGAGATGCATTTTCAAAAACCACACATTTCAGCACAAATGCCAGGTGGATGCTCACTTTAGATCAGAATCCAAATATTTCCATGATGTTCCCACAAAGCCAGAACACTGAGCATTGCCAACATGTCATTTATGTGACTGAGCAAGACGTACCGCCTCCCTTTGGCTGTGATATGCAAAGTGGCCACACCACCAAGTTTATGCAGACATCTGAGCATGATGAGAAAATACTGGCAATGGCACACATGGCAATTTTCAGTGCTCCCAGGCTAACCGCCATTACAGAAACTTCACAGACACTTCAAAAAGCTTTTCAGGGACAGTGATGTTACTGGCAGTTTTCTCTGAACTGCTGCGGGTTGAATACTCTGAAACAGAGATGGAAAAACATTTGGATATTCTGTGGCTGGGTTCAGAGGAAAATCTCTCTTGTCTGCAAACATGTCTGGTGATAGGAAGAGAGACCAAGTGACCTCCTATCTTTCCAGTTAGACAGGAAATGTGCCATTCTTGCACTGTATTTTGGCTGTTTTGCTGCAATCAGGAACTACAGAAAAATGTTAATGTGTGTGAGAGTGAAAATAATAATATAAGCTTTGTATTGTTTTGCCCCTTCCAAATTCAGGCTCAGCTTGAGGTCTGTGCACAGTCAGACCAGTTGTTGTTTTATCCAAACCAGTTCACCCATCCCTAATCAAGATGCTAGCAACCAGCTGCGTTGATCCTCTTGTATTCAGCACACAGCCTTTCTGTGCTCCGCAGAAAAAAGATCTCACTTTAGACTATGCTCAGTCAAGAGTGTTTTTCCATCAGGAATCCACAGGTGCAAGCTCTCCGGCTTTGGCTTTGCTCTGCATGAAAGCTAATTGCATACCCCTTGGATGACCACTTAGACCTCTGTCTCTTAACCTCTGCACCACTAAGAATAAGCACTGTGTTCAGCAGTACAGCACAGAACAGGAACAAACTCACCTAATTACCTCTCCACATTTCCTCCTATAACGACGTCTTCCAATGCACTGCTCTTTCCTTGGCTCTCAGCTACAGTCTTCCTACTAACTACTCCCTCCTACCTCCCCAGGGTAAAGGAGGTACCTTTCACCAGTCCAAAGGAGTCATTGCCCACTCTTTCCCTCAGGTCTCTCTTCCTAAACCCTTGGGTGGCTTTCCTGTGTAAAAGAGTACTGGTTCCTGTCCCCAGGCTTCAGTCAAGTTATCTAAAGAAAAGGCATTAACGGCTGGGAAGAAGGGGAGGGTACAACACCAGTAGGACTACATAGCCAGCTATATGATTCTGTGAAGGGCTTCAGCCAAATGGGGCTCAGTACCTACAGCAGAAATGTGGAACGCACCAGGGATGGGTGACAGCTATGCCCCATGCCATGTTCCAGAGTCCTGATGATTAGTGATGTGAGTGAGGACCTAAGCAAAGCACACCGTGCCTACCATTCATTCCATATACCTATATTTCTCTACAGTTAATAAGGATTCAAAGGACCAATGCACACAGACCCACAATGATGAAAACATCCCTCCCCTTCACCCTTGGTCTAGCTGAGAAGTCTGTATTTAATGGACTACCTGGTTATACTTAGCAGCAGAAGTCCATCATGGATTCCAGGTCCCTTTGGTGGAGGTATCAGGTTTTGCTTTGCTCTTGCATGCATGCAGTCCTTTGCAGAAAAGATAAATAAATAGTCTGTAAACCACCGCTAAAAAGATTCTTCTCTGGTTGGTGTCAGCAGGTGCGACAGAGTAAATGGTGGTGACTGTTCCCTCATCACCCTTTCAGTTACAAAAACAGAGAAAAAGGTTCACTACAAAGCCTTTGCAGGGAACCATGCCACAGAAATTAGAAATCTGTGCCTTGTATAGTTACACTGTAGTAAAATTTGCTAAAATAAGTGTAGTCTTTCTTAGTACATATTAAGAAAATGTGACTAACTAACAAGACAGTAACCAACAAAAAGGAAATGAGGGAGATGACCGTTAGCATACATAGGACATATATATTAAGACATACACATATAATACAGCAAGACTGCCAAACAACAGGGCACTCAGTTCATCAGTCTCTTTTTTTTCTTTTTTTTTTTTCTTTTAATATTAAAAAGCCATCAGATAGGCTTGTCCAGGGAATTTACTGATGAAGTGGCTTCTCACAGATCTCACAGTATGGATGAGCTCTTTATGAAACCCTATGATAGCCCCGGCAAAAGGATGTATTGTACTAGTACAGTGAAGGTGAAAAGAATAAAAAAACAGGCAATGACAAAGCTGTCTTGGGGCTACAGACCCCCTGAAAGCAAAAGACTGTTGAGTTTTCTCCTGCAGCAGAGCCTAGGGTGGCCCTACAGTAATGTTTGATTTACCTGAATTTCATTTAGATGTCACAAGGATCCACCGCCCTTGAACAAGTGCCACGTCACGCGCAGAACTGACAGCTTCCACGGGGGTGTCTGAAGCACATCTTGGAGCTTGGGCTTCTCCAGCAATTACATTGTGATAAGAAATCGTATCTTGTAAACTTCAGCCCCAAGTAGCTGAACATAGTTCATTTGTGACAGTGTTTGTTTTCCTCACTGTAATTTTTCAGACAGTGTCATACTCTATTTACTCACACTGCCGTAGCTTTTGGAAGACTTAATTTTAATTGATATTTTACTGTTCTGACGTAATTCTACACTGTTATTCAAATAATATATGTGCACACAGGTTTTTTTTGTAAATGTATAGTCAGAAATATGTGTTGTAATATTGCATCCTCTCAAATTATGTTTTAGATATTCTTAACAGTAACAATGTCACTAATGTGTATTTATGGAAAGAAAGGTATAGTTTAGCCTCCACTCTTTTGAAATAAACCATTATTTATTCCTTAAAACCATCATTCCCCACAACTGCTGTTTAATTAATCACTCAGTGCCTGTGCTCTGGGGATAGTTTTTTTCCGTTTTTTTTAAATTTTTGTATTTTGAGTAAGCTCTGCTATCTCAGTCAGTTTAACACAATACCAGTAGGTGGAGTAATGGTAAAGCAAATATCTGTCCCAGCTATTTATATTTATAAACGGCCATTTTTAATATCTTTTGCCGAGATTTGCATAAACCAGTTGGATATATGTCAGAAACACCTACACGTATAAATATAAAATACTTACATGCACACACTTAAAAACATAGAGATTAATAGAACATACTTAATACCTAAGAAATGAAGCACTCTTCCATCTTAAATCTAACATTCTATGCTGTTTGCTTCAATTTCTGTACATTGGGTAACATGTATTTTGCAAATTGTGCTAGAAGCCCGAAACCCTGCATTCCCATCCACCTAAAAAGAACTGATCAGCGCCTGAAGGGAGTAAGGACTCACTGGCAAGTTCCACTTTGGTATTGAGGTCAGTTGAGATTTGAGAGACAGCTTTGGTTAATAGTGTCATGCCCTTGCCAACCTGCAGTTGCGTAGCGTGCCCAAAGCCTTCAGTACACTGGATAGGAGCAGCATTAGCAAGACCTTTGTCCTGTGTCAGGGTGGAGGATGGCTGTTGTGAATGAATGCACTTATGTAAAGAAAAAGTTCCTACGAATGCAACTGCTATTCTTTCCTCCTCTCCGTTGCACAAAATTCTCCTAGCTACTCATTTGGACTTCAGATAAACACTAGCGACTTCCAAGCATTCAGGTTGTCAACAAAGCAGAGCCTTAACAAATGCATAACAGCCCAACATCACTGCAGCAGCTTCGTCTCCTAAAGCAGCAATTTTAAGCTCAAATTTAAGTCACTCCCATATGTGCTATCGAAATACAGAAACTTTAGAAAATGAAACAAATATGCGCTGAAAGGAATCTCATTTGGACTGCAGCCTGTAGTCTTTGTTCGGGCAAAATTCCTACCAAAGTCAGCTGCAGGTTTTTTTTTTCTTTCTGATAAAACAAGCAGGCACAAGCCTCTCAGTCACTATAAAAAGAAAAATGATCAGTTAGTATTGATGTATTTATTGAGTCACTGCATTCAGATATGGAGGAGTGCAGCACACTTCTGTATAGCTATCTCAGACTGATATCTGAACCCTAATGAAGACAACACATTCCCTAATATCAGTGTTAATTTTATAAGTAAGATGGCTGAAAGAGAGCTTTGATTGTGTGCAAAAATTAAAAACTTGGTCAGGTTAGCACCGTCATTCTTTAGCTATGAGATTTGCAAGAAAAACATAAGTGTAGGAGCTTCAGTTTGCTCCTACTAATCATATTAAATTGCAAATACCAACACAAAGGGGAAAAAGAAAAGAGGACAAGATTTCCTCTGTAAAATTAATATAGGTCTAAAGAACTGTAAATATCAGTCTCAATAGATGCACTACTGAGTATAGGTAAGGTTATTTCTCCTATCACCATTTGTTCTATGCAGCTACACGGAAATTATTAATATTGAAGAAACTCATTCTCCCCACCAAATCCACAAGTTCAAGAAAAAATTTTCTCACATTCATTTTAAAATACTGTATCTGTCTGTACCACCTTATTTAGGATTGTTCAAGCTCATAATAATTTTACTATGATTTTTTTTTTTGTAAATGATTTCTGATTCATTTGGGATTTTTTATCCTTTTTGTATGCAGTATTCAGTAAACCAAAAATATCTGTACTCTTTTCCCTGCCAATACAAGCATTACAGTATGATCATCTTCTTCTACATCCCTATTTTTCTCTAGGAGAAAGGGGGGGATGTGCAGAATAACAGATATTTCAAACTAACCACCTATTTTCTGTCAGACAAAAATACAGTCATAACCCTGAAAACAAACATAACCTCAACTTATACCATAGAAAGCAAGTGAGCAAAAAATGAGTATAAAATATATTGCAATCATTCAATAAAAAGAGCTGTAGGATTAAGAGAGTCATGAATTAGCATGATCTCAAGAGATCACGCTCATAATATCTGACATGTTTTGACACATATGGAAAGGGTAAATGAGTTTTAAAGCTGAAGAAGAAAGGAACGCTTCACAGAGCTGTTGCCTAATTAGGGCCGTATTCTTCGGGCTGATGAACACCTCTGGCAGCCCCTGCAGCCTCCCCAGCCAGAGAAGTCGCAGCTCTAGGGGGAACCCCACACAAGAGGCCAGGCAACCTCCCGTGCCAGCCCTGCTTGGCAACCAACGAAGCAGAAGATGAGGGTCCCCACGAAGGCTGAGTCGGCACAGCCAGGCGTGAGGCTGGGAGGATGGGGCCATAGCAGAGGTGGATGTGTCGCACGTGGTTGGCATGCCCTTTTCTCAAAAGGTAACCCCAATTTGCCCTCTGCACTGCCCCTTGAGGGCTAGTATGTCAGCTGTTCATTTTTTCTTGCTTTGATGCAGTAAAAAGTATGACCGTCTGGGGAAAAAAAAAACCAAACACATATACCTTTTTTAGCAGCTGAGTGCATGAAATTCAGTTCCTATCTGAGCCTTTGGAAAAAAGGGGTGTGGGGGGAAGAAGCTTGTATCTCACACAGTAGCACTCGTTCTTCCGCTGCCTCACATCTCACACATCTGGCGGAAAAGGACCTACTACCTGAATTTGAGATTTGTCTTTTCCAAAGGAGGCAAAAATGGCTTTCCTCTTCAGTCCTTGTTTCTATCTCAATTTAGACCAAAATTGTTTTATACAGAGGCCTTTATTCCCATTTCAGAAGGGTTTAGACTAAACAGGAATTCCCCCACTTTTCAAAATGATTGCTTACTGTTACTCAAATATTACAGGTCAAGACCCCAAGAAACAAAGATAATATTTTGGCAAAATCATATTCTCTGCTCTAATTTTCTAATTAGTCAATGTACTAGCCCCTTTTATTTCCCCCACCCCCACTCCCCCCTTCTTTTTACAATAACACAGTCTGGATTTTCAGACTGTTTGGGAGAAGGGCATTGACCTTTTACTGCAGCCTTCTTTCTGTTCCAACGAATCCTGTCCATGAAAAAAAAAATAAAAATCCTGTAACATTTATGGCAAGGGCCTTCTCCAGTGATGACAAAAAAGATGAATCAGGTCAGTTTTGCGCTCGTCCTTACTCTGACTACAGTTTTCAGATTAGGTGCTGGTTTGTCATTCACAGTTATCCACAGTATAAGGTTGGGAGGTCTGACATGAGGGGTTAGGGGATGATTTAGTGCATGAATTTACCCTTTTGATATGTTTCTTGACGTTTCTGAGTCTGGAGGGCCCCTTTGCATAAATCTTAGCTGATGCTGCCTAGAAAGGTAAGTTTACAATACAGTCCCTTCTGCTGGTGTTATTTTGTAAAACTGCATCCCATTTCAGTGATTGCTGGGTGCTGTGTCTCTGTGTTATGGTTTGCAGCATTTTATATGTTACTCCCTGGGCTCAGAGCCATGGAGAAGAGAGAGTTTGAAAAGCAAAAGCAGAAAAGGAAGTGGGTCTTAGTCAGATTTGCTATGAGGCAGAAATCAAGGGCCAGTCTGAAAGCTCTTGACAGAAAATGAGACAAGAGACAGTAAAGTGGTGGCAGAGCAGCATGTATAAAAAACAGACCACTTCTGAGAACTTGAATATACTGCAGGTGAAATCCAATATTTAGTTGCGATGCTTTGCTTCCCTAAAAGAACTGTAAAAAACTAACACAGAAATCTGCATGCAAATCTTACACTTATAGATTAATTCAGGTCGGAAGTGACCTCAGGAGGTCATCTACTCCGACCTTCAGCTCAGAGCTGAATCCATTCCGACTATGCATTTGTAAACAGGCATGTAATGAATACTATATCCTCAACAAAGTGTCCTGGACTAAGAAAAAAAATCAAGCATCACCTACTGAAATAGCTTGACATCTGAAAGGTAAAGAACGTATCCAGCAGTAACTAACATAGGTATTCATCACACTATCACTTCAACGCACAGCTTTCACATGTTAGCAGCAGCCTTGTTACAGCTTTGCCTTATCTGCATTAGCACTACATCTCAAGTAACACGCAGAAAAATGAATGACAGTAATGCTTCGGTGGTAAGGGGACCAGAAGAACCCTAAAGAAAAATGTGAGGAAAATGTCTTTAGAGTTTTCCTAAATTTTCTATACTGAATTGCAAAACATGCTATAGCAAGAAATAAGATCCCCGCAGAGTTCATGTAAATGAGAGTTCTAAAAATGTGTGCTAGGTACCAGAGGATTTGTTCATTATTAAACTTGTATTGTGTTTACCTGTGTAGAGCAAGATTGAGGAAGACTTAATTGCATACTATGTCCTTGCCCTCTGACCTTCCTGTTAATTACATTTTGCTATAGAAAGAATTGGATGCACCATTTTCTCTTATTTCCCTAGGACTGAGACAGTTATTAATTCCTAATAAGCTTGCTTTTTCCATCTGCAGAAGGCTATATTTTCTTTTCATTGCATGCACAGTACTCCCAGAAGCTTTTAATTTGCATATATTGAAGATCACTTCACACATTTAACACTTACAAAGTAAACTTGCTTGGAGCCACCGCACGGCTGTGCTCTGAGGTTTAATCTCCTCCTGGTCTGTAATCATAACACCCACAGAAATTAGCAGGATGAGGAGGAGAGGTATATGTGTGTGTATATATATCCTCACACATATATTGAGAGTATGAGTGTGCACAAGGAGCATGGCTGCCTGGTAGTTTCACTGAGGTTCATTTTTTGAAGTGTTAATGTACAGACTGATCTTCAACATACTTTCCATTCTCCCTTATATAGAGCTGTTATTGCCATATCACATGGCTTAGTTTCCAACAAAAATGAGGTTCTTTTCCTGAATCAGTGAAGATTTTTTTTTTTAATCTTTGAGGAAGTGCTTTTTATTTCAGATGGGATACTAATTGAAATTATATTCTACTCCCATCCTCACCTACTAGCTTAATAGTCATCATATTGCACAAATTATTTTTAATACCTTGAAAAATTCATTAAGTGAACAAAAGATCCTTACATAAGTCATAAGACTTTTTTTCCTCAAATGCGAAGTTAATAAAAAAGGACTCTAGAATATTAAGGTCTACTTTTTAAGCCACCTTTCTGCCCATTTTAAAGAAGGGCCTTTCTGCTTATTTCCAGCAAATTTAGACACTAAGCTCTGACCAAAGGTAATCGTTAAACCAGAGGAGTTTAACATGCGTGAACCTCCCAGGAAAAAAAAAAAAGGAGATTTTCAGAAAGAGAATTGTTTTCTTTGTTAAGGCAGCAGTTAAGCCTCTCCTGAGATTTCCAGCAGGGTAAAAGCTACCATTTATAAGAGGACTTCTGTCCTCAGAAAAGTCCCTGCCATGTAGGCAAATAAGACTGGATGGAGAGGGAAAGAAGCCACGTTACCATAGTTTTCTACTCCCTAGTCAGTGGCACTTCTCATACTGAAATGGTTTGTGGTCAGAGATAGATCATCACACTGTGCAGGTTCACACAACCAGCAGGAAGGCACCCAATACCCGTTATTGTTTTGTTCAAGAGGAAATAACTGGAGTGATCAGCCTGTGCTCTGACATGGCATACCAGTGCAACCTAGGACAAAGCTTTATGAAAAATAGCTAAGCCAAGAGAAAGACCAGGGATAAGCCTCACCTCGGTCCCCCATGCACATGATGCTCCTTGACTTTGGAGCTGTGTTTTCACTCAGGTCCATCTGGCCCCTCACTGACGGGACACTGCCTCCCTGGCCAGACACTGGCCAGGCCTGGGGTGGCACCAGGGGGTGGATGGGCTGTGATTGACCCTGTCACCATCCCCTGCCCGGCACAGCTCACCTTGCTGGGGACTGGGGGACAGGCCTGGCCAGGGAGGGAGGGCATTGCACCACCTCACTCACAGGCCCCCATCATTGGTGCACCTGGCATGGTCACAGCTCTGTGCACTATTGAAATCCACATTAGTTCAAAGCCATTTGTGAAATTACTGACACAGGGAATTTAGCCCAGGTCAAGACTTGACAAACTTGCAATAGAAAAAGAAAAAAATTACCTTTTTTAGAAAACGCTGTTTCCCTTTACAGCCAAATCTGGTTTTGCACATACTGCAAATATCTAAACCTGCATATGCCTCTTTACAAGGCATTTATTTTCCACTTAGCTGAGATTTTCAAAGATGACTACTTGGTCAGAAATCAACAGCATTCTCCACAGATGAAAATAACTGAGTCATTATGTCATATCTTCTAATTACTTTTGATGCTATTTTTCTAAAGTTGCTCTAGATTCATACAGTCTACTTGACTGGTGTGTAAAATTATCCTTTCCAAGAAGTCATGGGCAACAGCAACAGAAAACTGCTCATCCTTCCCAAAACAATGCGCTCAAGTACATGCTTGACTTGAAGTCTAGTGGGATTGAACATATGTTTAATTGCTGTTTTATGTGAACTGGCACCCTTGGTAGCTCTCAAAATTTCATGGGCATGCACTTGTCTGGCTGTGTAGAGCAGAAGTGGTGGAAAGACTAAATAAACCAAAACCAGCTGAAACTTCTTTTCCTTTGTTGCTCTTAACTGCAAAGAAAACCTTCAGTTAGATGCAACCAAGCCTTTCGTAAACAATTACTAGTTGGCTGATTCTGACTCTACCATGAAAATTCTTCTACAACTCATTATAGTAAAGGACCACCCATATTCAAGGTATTTATCCAACTTTGCTAAACACCCCATCTTACCATAAATGGTTGGTTAACCAAAACCATTTGTAATACAGTAACATCCCAGATATGCACTAGAGGTAAGGCAACACAATGCATTGCAAGACACTGTGGAAGAGTTAAATGGCTGTTTGCAAGAGGCAGCAAAAATAGCACGTGTTGGCAGTGAAAAGTTTTTAGACTTATAAGAAGTGATGTGAAACATAATCTCCCCAGGGTTTCTACAGAGCCTACTGTGTAAAATAATGTACTATAATAAAGAATTATACCTTTTCTTCATTGACAACTGTCTTCCAGAAATTTTCAAAGCATATATAATTTTCCATTTAATTCTATGGGTTAACAATAAATTTAAAAAATCATTCTACAAGGTTTTTTGAAATGTATGATGAATGTACAGAGATTTCAAACCCTACTTGACTGTTGCATGTATACTTCACGCTGTAGAGGAGCATCTAGCAACCTAGTGCAGTAGGATCTTGAAAATTCATTAAACCATTTGCCTTTCTATTATGACTTCCAATTACTGTCTAACGTAGTGATCATATTCTGCTACATGACTGAAGGAATTCACTATTGTTTTCCACTAAAACAAATTTCTGTGTAGGTAATCAAGCCAGCTACACTCAAAGAGGTTTGTTTGATTTAGTCTGCAGTCCACAATGACCTCTGAAATGTTACATTCAAGAAATTTCCAATGATCTGTGACATTTTATCATGGAAAATTAGGGTGAAGCTACCAGTTCAAATAGGCAAGAGAATAACAAAGTTTGGTATTTGGTACAGCCACATAGCAATTAATGAGCATGTGAACATACTACTACCATTATCACCTAAGCTCTCCAGGCTTTTTGTTTTGTTATGGAGTTGTTTGGTTGGTTTTTTTAATTCATTCATCATAAACTTTTCAGCTGGAGGCCTCAGGACCAAGTTAAGAATTGCATTATGTAACAAAAATTATCTCTACCTTTGGCATTTACTGTACACAGTCTTAAATCAAAACAGGGTTGTTAAAGATTAAAAGCAGAACAAATGGTCTTTTAAAGCCAGATAAGTTAAATTATTACAAATTATACATATCTCAGTTTAAAATCATTAATTGCTGTCAGAGTATGAGATTAATAGACAAAAATAACTTTTTTAGAAAGGATTTACAGTGGGGAGATGAATTATTTGTGCTCAGAGCAAGGTAGAACTGGATCTGAAGCACAAGACAATGCATTTTCAGTTATGTCGATGATCGGGAATGTTAACTAGTACAGTTTTGCCATAAACTAGTCACAATTGTGTAAAGAATTGCTGCAAACAATTTGGGTACCATATCTTGTTATCTAAAAATCTTAGCCCACTTGGCATTCTCTGAACAAAAGGAATGGTTAATTATGAGCTTTCAGATGTTGCTATACCTGTAGTATGTAAAACAGTGAATTTCAACAGCAATTTTAAACTAAAGCATGTATATTTATAAGCAATGCTTACTTTACATTTGTGAAGGGAATACTGAATAAAAGGTAGCTATTCTACTGGGGTTGGATGATTTCTTAGCCATCAGCAGGGAAGCTGCAAAATAATTTTAACTGAACTGAGCACTCAAGGGTAAATTCAGCTTGCAGTTACCCAAGTGTAATGCCAGTGATTTGCATTCAAGAAACTGTGGGTAGAATTTGGCCTCAAGGAAGTAACTTGTGCTAGTGCCGTAACCTTTGTTTTACAGGGAGTACAACATTTGGCCCAGAGGAGAAATACACCTCTTGTAAACCAGGTAAGCAAATGGGCACAAACCTGCTCAAGACATCACCAGCATAAATTAGAAATAGTTTCATTTCCATTTAAAAGGAAACTAATACTGTATGAAACAGAAATCTGAGCGTATTTGTTCTGATTCTGGTCTCACAGAGGGATTTTGGATTGCTTTCCTTGGATGAGTGACCCAGGTCTGTCTTCTTTATTCAAATTCACTTGTAATTTACCTATTAGATGCTGATGGTTGCAATCCAAAGAATTTATAGCTAGATTTCTTTAGAGATTAACTTCTCTAGTAATCTGCTCACCCACACATGGATATAGCAATACTGTTCCATGCTAATACCATTGATATCTCTGCCTTGGTTAGAAATCTGAGAGTAGTGCCAAAACTATTCACCTTCCTGATCTTTTTCAGCTCTCTTCATGAAAGACAAAAATTCGCGTATATTTCCAGAATATTATACCTGCATACCTGTTTGGAAAGTATGCCTTCTGAGTGGAGGACCTTGGTCCTGGTGTAGCTTATACCGTAGTGTGGTACTTTGCGTTCCCCTTAGCACCAGAGCCCTTCAGGCTCCCTCCACCTTCATTTCAATAAAAGCAAAAACATTTCATATACACCAAGGGTAGGCATAGGGTACTGTATAACATCCAGCTGTAGATTTCAATGAAGTTTTGTATTTAAAAAGAACCTATCTTGCACATTAAACTGCTGTAGTAAACCACAAAACAAACTTTTGCTTGATTAAAATAGGATTTCCCTATGACCATCATCAGCCTACCTGTAATGTCCTTGACCAAAAATTATTTAAATGTGACACTGTCAAATAGAAAAATCTTGGGGAGTAATCATATCCTTAACTTTAGTGCATTAAATTATCAATGCCAAAAATGCCTTTAGGAATACATTTTTAAACTCTATTTTAGTGCAAGATTGCTTATGTTTTCTGGTGGTGTCTCTGATTTCACTGTTATTATTCTGTTCTGCATTTTCATAGGTTCAGTGGGCCATTTGCAGCCCAACTTATGTCCACTGCATAACACTATGGTAATAAAAGATTTAAGAGCAAGGCTGAAGTAGCTCATTGTACTCTCTGCCCCTGCCTATAGCCAACTGGCAGAATAACTTGCTGGTCAGAGGACAGCCAAGCCACATTAAATCTATTGTGTATTTTTATTGCTAGTTCTGGCCAGAAGGCACTGCATGAAGATGACATCCGTTGCCTTATCTAAGTGAAGCTCCATTAGGAATGAGTAACAGAAATATCCCTGCGGGCACACTTCCCCTTGCTAGCATGCTGCCTAAACTTCCAAGTCAAAATTTAGCTGGTATTGTTGTATTTATTACATTAACTAAAAGTGAAACACTTAGCTAATTATGCGAGCACTTCCTCCTTATTTCCTCTCGTTAAATCACCTGTAAAAAGAAGTTAAAAAAATCTTTTGATAATCATTCTCTAGTTTTTATCTAACACTGCTAATCTGTGCAAGCATATGACTTAACTGTCAAGCATTTTACGCAACTTTAAATGCCGCTGTGCATATTTGTCTTCTTTCCCACGTCCTACCTGATGTACAGGTAAGGCTTTAGGTACTAAAACAAGGAATCAGGTGGTAATCCCTTGTAAACACATGGAGGAGTGTAAATCATTCAAAGAGGTGTTAAGATTCAAAACAGTTTGAAAGCAGTGAAAACAGATCTACAATTATTAGAATTGTTTTGTTTTAGAAAATCTTTGGACAGCAAACAAATGGATATTCTATCTGTACAGAGTTAGGAAGCCATAATATAGAAAAAAAATCAGAAACTTTAATTTTATTGGAATCTCTGGATTCACTACTGCATTACAAAACAAAACACCCCCGCAAAACAATACTTCAGTCCTTCTACCTTTCTAGAAAAGTAACAATAGGGTATTTTCAAGTTACTCTAAAAAATACCACAAACTGTCTTACAAAAGCTTTAATACTTGTATCAATGTGTTCATGAATGACTGAACTTAGGGTAAACAGAAACGAAGTCTGCATTTCAAATTCAAAAGCAAAACTCTTAAAGCAAATTTTGCATAAAATTTCAGCCTTAGAGGCTAAGTAGATGCATATTCTCCTGCTAAGTTTCTTTCCCAAGCCAAGGGCATATCGTGCTTTCAAACTTAGAGTAAAAATAAAATGTTTTCATGAATTCAAATCATAATCATCCAGTCCCTGAGAACTAAGGAAGCATCAATTTGTCTTGTTTATAGTCTATTCTAAAGCCATAATATTCCCATTTGAAGGAAATGCATCATCTGTGAAGAGAGCATCTAGTCCCCATCTAGTTCATCATTCAAGAATATGAACAGCCTTCCATTTTCACTAGGTTGCACAGTTTCTCAAACATGCCATGTAATGCATGCTGAGGGATACGGTTTAGTGGTGGTTTGGGCAGTGTTAGGTTTATGGTTGGACTTGATGATCTTAACGGTCTCCTCCAACCTAGGTGATTCTATGATTCTGTGAAAGAAAAATCTGCCATCAAGAATCCTGGCCTACTGAAATGGTCATCTGGCCTCCACTAGCAAGCTGGTTTTGTGCTGGCAGAGGAACAAAATTTAGTTGGTTTCTGCCAGTTTGTAACTAATACAATCCCACAAAGACTGGAAAACTTGGTTTCAGATGACAAGGGAGCTCCAGGTTGCCAGGCTGACTATTTCAGTCAGCAGACAGCACTGATCCCTGGGCAGTCAAGTATAAATTCGGCTAAAGAAGTTTCTTCATGTGCAAGGAGGCAAAAATATGCATCCACTTTTTCCAAAGCACAGTGAGCTAACCATTTACTGCTCAACTCCTGCCTTGAGAGCTCAGCCCTGGAGGGCATCTCCAGGTGGGGGGCAGCTTGGGCAGCTGCTGCCTATAAAGGCACTGAGGGGACACGCTTCACCTCAGAGGCTTCCTTGCTCAGCAAGGCAGATTAGGCCAAGTTGAGCTCTGGAAGGCTCTAAGTGCTAGAGCTGGCTAATTTAAAGCTAGTGGAGGCACCTTTGCCTTGCAGCTCATTCACTTGGGTACCTGCAGTGCAGAAGTTCTCTGAAGATGACTGTGTTTTTCAGGATGACTGTTATTTTTCTATTCTGGTCATTGATACTTAAATGATAATTAAGCATGAGACAAATCACTTCAAGACCAAAAAAGAAAGCAGTATATCACTTTTATTCAATACAATAAATACAATTAAAAGAAACTATTGCTGTCTCTCTTAGTTTTCCCTCATATATATCAGCTGTCATTCCTTGAGCTTTAAAGTGCTTGAATAATAAACCTGCACAGAATTGAATTACTTCAGTAGCAAGTTGATTAGTTCCCACATCCAATAAAATGTCTGTGGTATCTCATATATTTGGCATTTAATGTTGTAATTAATAAGTCTTGATCATGTGCCTCTTACAGCCACAGGTCAGTGACAACAGTGACATTCCCTTTCTCAGCAGGAAATTGAGCCTCCAAGACATTTTCCCAAGACACTTTCAATTATGATAAATTGTCAGATTTGCTTCAGTCATTTTGAAAACCACTTCAAGTATATCTTCCCAGGTAAAAGCAGTACCAAGATATAAAGAAGCTTTTTTTTTTTTTTCTTCCTTTGTGCAAATCACATTTTGGGGAGTACTTCAGATTTTTTAGGGTCATTATAGATTCCCAAGTGAAAGGCATGCTTTGAAATGAACGGATCTCAAGTACATATCTTTCCAACTTAATCTAGCATTTCCAATAGAGGGCCAGATACCAAATTGCTTTAAATCTGTGTAGCTCCATTGATTTCAATGGGTACATGTTCAATTTATTCCACACGGGGATTTGTCCCTTTAATTTAAAAATGCTTAAAAGGCAATGTTGCAAAAGCATTTATACTTCTTTTCTTTTTAATGAGGTATGCAGGATATTTTTTTTTAACCTTAGTTTTTTAAATATCAGGAACTTATTTGCTCCATTTTTTCATAGCAATGTTGACAGTGTGCAAGGCTGATGATGAAAACACTAGTGGACACAGAGGTGTGGAACAGGTAGAGCCATTTTTATGAGTTATCACCTAAAACATGTGAGATCTACTCTAGACAAAATGTTGGGAAAAAAAGAAAAGCATAAAGTAGCAATATCATGAAACCAACATTACTATGGCTACTTCTTTGGCACACACAGTAAATGTACACTTATACAAAAGGTTACCAAGGTCATCGTGTTTACATAAATGAAGTTTTACAATAATGCTCCTGCATATCAAAAAGTTTAAATACTGAAGGCTATTAATACTAAAACTAGGGCTATTAATTTCTAACTTTTAATAAGAGTGAAAGATTGCAATAAAAAGGGGAAGAAAACTTTGCATCTAACCCCTCTGATACAATATGCCAAGGGGAGTGGCGGAGGGCAAGGAGAGGATAAAGTTTCCTTAATGTTTGCTTCCTTTGCTTGGAACTTTGTTCAGTTACAGTCTCTGATCAAGAAATGTTTCCTCTGAATTGAAGACAAATAGTTGACAACTCTCTAATTATCAACCTGGCTACACATACTCAACATTTACAGTCCCACCTTGCTGTTCATGTGTGTAATGCTGTCAAACCTGACACTCACACACCATAGCTTACACCCCAAGATATTATTCATTTTAAGAAGTAACATAGTTTGGGTCCTCTTCATTTCTGTCCTAGTTTTTGTTTTAGTCTTCAGGGAGTGACTTTATAAAGGTTTTCTTTCTTTACAACCACAAGAGCTAGAAACTTATTTCAGTTAAAGCTGAAATTTTTATAGAGTCATGTGTCTGCAAGAGCTGGGATACTAAGAGAAAAAGGAATATGAAATATCATGAGACCTGCTGTTACTGCAATAAACAGTAAGAACTTATAAGACAGTATAATACAACACAAAATAGTCATACTTTCCACAAAAAGAAGAATCCCCCAAGCTTCAGGAAGCAGGTTATTAGTCGTCTAAGTTTTACAGACTAAAACCTTATGAGAGATAGCTTAGTGCTTTGCCCAAAACCATAGAGTCAATAAAAAGAAAATAATACTTGGAACTAAAGGTCTTCAGGTTTATCACCTGCTGACTGGGAGTGAAAATGCTGTCTCTAGCTCTCAGCCTCTTGCTTTAGACATGGAGTCAATATCCCCCGAGGAGATAATATCTGTTATTTGTTTTAGGAGGCAGCCATAGGTGCTGGAGATACCAAGCACCGGGAAACGGCAAGTGAGGAAACATAAATCTGTGTAGCAGAGACTGAGTTACTGCACCCCAGCACAGTTTTGAGGCACCTTCACATGCCTCTTCTTTCTTATGTCAACACCATGCAGCAGGGCACAGTGTGAAGACCTTTCAGTTAGCACCTGCTGACACCAGTAACCCCAAATGGTGTCAGCCAAGGTTGGACATAGCAGCTCAGGTTCAACTGCAATCGACTATTGCACCAGGCACTGTGCCTCAGTGAAAAAACTATTCTGCTTCCGGATGCTAAATGTGAGACACAGTAATCGCCCCTCATCTGACTTTGGAGTTAGCTTGTGCAGAGCCACTGCTGACAGTACAGGTACGTCCTCGGTACCATATCTCAGAGGACACTATCATTTAACACAGAAGCACATGCCTTGCAATTAGGGTTTGTGCCTTTTTGAACAGACAGCAAAAATTCATTTTAGATTGAAGAGCATCCCCCAATTTCCTCATGTGGTTAGTATGTACAAAACAGACACAAGTTCTTGCATCTTTTACTGGTCTCAGGCCCTTCTCTATATTAAAAATACTAGACAGTGAAGGGGGTTTTTTTCCCCTCTGTTCTCCAGTGAAAAAATTTACCTGTTATGAGTGTTTAAGATGACCTCCCACCTCCTCCAGATTCTGCAGTACATTTATGATTGTTCCTGAGAGGTAGTCATTGTACTTTATAAACAGTAATTGTACTTTATGAACAGTAATTCATTTAACAAATTAAAAAAAAAAAGTAAATAAGCTGCTGAAACACTTTAAAAAGAATGATATTTGTATTATACATTAGAAAGAAACATTCAGAAAATTTCTAGGAGACTGAAACCAAATATCTCCTTGGAAACAACCAGTAAAGAACATGGACACCAACATTAAACAATTCCAAAGAACTTAAATCATCAAAAAAAATATTTAGAAGGACAATTGCTAAAATGATCAAGAAGGAAATGAGAAAAATGTCATAGACTGGATATACAATATAGACAAAGCATAAAGAGATGAAAGGCAAATGAGTAAAAGAGAAAAATAACATGGGAAACATTCACTATAGTGGAAAACATTTAGAAGCAGCAGCAAAATCTCCTTTTCCACCCAGATTCTTGTAGGTAAACAACCTGACCGTGATGCTAAGACCCCACAATTCTGATCTGCAGCAACTATACCCAAAGGTGCAATTAAAGGAACTCCTATCCTTTGGTTTTATAACGTACTGCTTTCTAATCTGTATGATTTGTATTAAACTCAGATGATACTCTGACTTGTTTAATATCTCCCGTTTCTAACACACAGAATCTGGTAAATAATTTTTCATGTTATTAACTAACAGTAACTAAGAGGGTTTCCATCTGCTAACTCTCTAAATATATTGGTTATTTGTTATTTTAAAAAAACCCCACCCACAAATTAAATGATTTATTGAAAACAAGGAAAGCAAAAACTATACACAGGCTTCTGTTCTATCTAAACCAGAGATCTGGCTGTTGCATCTAGACAAGCTCATTAACATACAACTCAACAGATTTGAAAGAAATGTGGGAAGGAGCTGCTTAGAAATGTGAGCAATCATAACCCTCGCTGGCTGTGCTTGAGGACTGTCCTTTCTTATACGAAAAGTAATTCCTGGTGTCATTCAGACACATACTTCTCACAACAAATTTTGTCTACACAGAGTCATTTCGCGCCCATTTCACCCACACCAGAGGTATCTTCATCACATCAATCTTCACTCACTGCTTTGTCATAAAACCCCTGACTCACCCCTATTCATCTCACTTGTCTGACTCACTGACTAGCAGGGACTGGGAATTTTACTGTGACAAGCATATTCAATGGAAATCAAAGTGTCTCGCCTAACCCGGATGCTTTATACAGGAAAATCTCTATTATGTCAATGTTTTATCTTTTCTTTTTCAGGATGGAAGGAAGGAAGATCTACTGTGCAGGCCACTTGCTCTGAAACAAAACAGTGTTGTCATTTTAAACCAAACCATGCCTCTTCATTTTGAGCTGGATCCGCCACTACTCTGTTTTCCGGAGCTGTCACAGCACCTCATGGGAGCAGTAGTTTGCTCCTTCCAGAGATCACCTTTTCCCTCTAGGCACCTTTGTTGAGCTAGAGGTAAATTTACACACCACAGCATCCCCTCCAATTAAACTGTTAAACACACTGAGTCACAAGACTACACTGTCTGATGGAGGATGTAGTTTGAGCCCAAATAGAAGCCAAAGGAGACAAAGACCTGAATTTCAGTTTTCATAAGGCACTGGTCCTAGTCAGGCACACACAGTTTAATGTCCAGACTAAAAACTTTTGAAAGTTCAGAGTTTTTTAGAATTTTCCATTCTAAGAAATTTTTTCCCCTCAGTCCAGGAAAAAAGAAATGTTGAAATCACAGATTTTCAGACTCTTTCACACCACCTGGTTATCATGCAGCTTTCTTGTCTCTACTGCCATCCACGGTGCTCCTTTAAGACACACATCCTTTTCTGCCCCTTCTATCCTCCCAAAATCTACCCATTCACTTCTCTCCCCAACCTTCTCTCTCTTCCCAGCAGGACTCCCTGGGAGCTGAAGCAGCCACAGTCAGCAACTGTGGCGGCCCCTTAGCCCGAGTTAGAGCTCCAAGTCAAAAACAGAGTTACAAATCCCGGTCCCAGCCTGCTGGGAGAGAAGGGAAAGCAGTTCCCCCTGCCCCCAGATTTGGGAAGATGACTTGAATGAAGGAGCTGGAGTATGAGGCAACCTATTAGAGGTACTCTCACGGTGGGGAAGCAGATGTCCAATGGGCTGAACCTCAGCTGGTTGCAGCACGAAGAGAAACCGGCACAAAGAAGAGGCAGGAAGGATGAAGTAATTGCTGATCTTTACAAGCCTTATGTAAAATACCATTCATAATGGTGATGACAGTCACTTTCTGCACACAGGCACAAAGGGCCTTTTCTTCCATGGCACTCTGACAGTTTAGGCAGGAAGAGAGAGGTGGCTAGTGGAAGTAAATTGTCAGCGATCTGTCACCGAAGAGCAGATTGCTTTTCCCCTCCTGAATTTTCCCTCCTGAGTTAAGATTAGTCTCTATTGAAACCTAGGGTTCTCTTCATCAGTGGCCAGCACCCACAGAGATGAAATTTCTTTATCAGATCTCTCTAAATAACTAGTTGAAGCTCAAATCATTCTGACCTTAGGAAGAGAAGGAACGGTTGATGCCAAATACTGAAGAACAAAGCGTGCTGTAAAATAAAGCTCCATAACAAAAAATCATTAAATCTAGTTTTCTACATACAGGCTGCTGTAGTACAAATTAAACCTAATGCAATCACAAGGGAATTAAGGCCAATAAAATTATCGTAAATAAATTACTAGTCTTAAAACTACTTCGATTAGTTTATATTTAGCCACATATATAATAACAGAAATTAATCTGAGAAGAAAAGATTCAGTTACACATGAAATGCTGCAGACTACCAGGAGTTTCTGAAAGCAAGGGAAGGTCTCCATTGTTTTATTTGACTTTGTTTTGATAATCACTTTGCTGTTTACTCAGGTATAATGTCATCTTCTTTGCAGAATACTAAGATCCATGTGGAAAACAGAAATGTCTGCTAATTATTTCCTTCTAAAAGCAAACAAGAGAATGAAATGTCTTGTATAATTGAATTTGAAAAATGCCAAGAAAGTTTGTTCTCTTTACAGCAAAAGTTAAAGCAAATTATTTTGGTGAGGGCTGAAAGAGGGGGCGGGGGGAACCCAAGTTTCCATTTAATTTCCATGTGCACACACATTTTGTCTTTAGTTGTCAAAAGGCAGCCTTTCCATAACAGGCTACAATAAATAGATGAAAAAAAGGCAAAGCCTCTGTCACAGGGGCTCTGCCTTTGTTCTGTATTTGTGCAATGCCCAGAACACTGAAGCTCTGGCTTCTAAGCCAGATATAAATAAACATGGAAGGAAGTGAAAGAATAACATGAGAGAAATCAAATAGATGGGTAACTTCAAAGAAGAAATAAAACTGTATTTATGCTGTTTAACCCTTACTTGTCTAGCTCTTTATGCTGCATTAGGAAAAAACCATTTTGCTACAAGTCAGCAATATTTGCAATAGCCTTCTTTACAGCACTTCAAAGATAGCACAATGGACCATTAAATACATACGTATTTATATTGCAATCACACTCTGTAAGATAATAGCTCAGTTTTTTCCCCATGGAGCATGGCCCACTTTTATACAGCAGAGCCCACGAGAGCCCTGAGTTATATAGGTCAATGTATTGAACTTTTTAAAGTATTGACAAGGAATCTTGTCATTTGTTCTCACCAGGCAGCGTAGCAGTCTTTGATATCAATTTATAGCCTCCAGAAACCCAAAATGTCTACTTGATCTGTAGAACAAGAATGAGAGCAAGGTGCCAGCCCACCTGCAGGAGAGGTCTCTGCCGGTGGCCAATGAGCAGCTGCTCACTAGCCCCAGCCCACCAGCCTCTACAGATACTCTGCCTCACTGACTGCACTCTGTAAAGTTGCATCAGATCCTTGTAGCATGGCACAACTAGGATACACCTTTCTACAAAACGTGGTTGTTCTTATCCTTTCAACACAGCGACAGCAACAACCAAAAAAAAGCCCACTGATGATTTTCTTGAACTGGAAGGCTCTAACAGCAGCAACAGCATTCTTTTGGAAATGACCCTTTGCTTATGGAAACAAAACCAAACAAGCTTGCCTAGCTGGCTTCTTTGCAGAGGTATTTGCATGATACATAACAATGTGTGGCAATTAGATTTGTGTAACTAACCAACCAACCAGGATGTGTTGTAATAAAGGAGGTAAAAAAGGTTACAAATACACCAACTTTATTTACATTGAACAGCGAATGTTATGAACTGATATGTAAGACAGAACAGAAGAGCAAATACTGTCCATCCAGAGTAGAGTTTGTGCTACATGGTATGATCAAAGGATAGATGTGTTAAAAAAAAAAAAAAAAAGCATTTATTTGATTAGTACTTTTCAATTGGAGATAGCAGAAGTAGTTAATGGGATAGCCATAGCCACCCACATATTTTGTATTGCAATATCTTAAGCAGCAGTTTCGGATTTTGCTGTGCTTTAGCTGCTTTGAGAAAAAAATAACATGAAAACATAGATAAAAGAATGAAAGATGCCTGCATTCATAGGGGTATATAGATGTTTTTGTGAAGGTACAGCAGGAAAACTTTGCAAGGTAATTGCACCAATATTGCTAAGAAAGGACAGAGCTATGGAGTACAAATATATTGGTATTGCCATTGGTCATGTCCCCTGACCAAGAAATGCATTCATGACAACATGCAGGAGAGGTAGAAAAAAAAGACAGAGTAATATCTCTGATTTCACCAGATGACTGGAAACCTACACAAAGGAAAGGTTAAAATGTCACAGTGGCATTTTGTCCTGCAGAGGAACCTGGCAGAGGAACTTTTGCTGTTGGTACAATAGCTGATGTGATCTGGAAAAACTGACATGAGGTTCCAATAGAGTTATTCCCAAATCATCCATGTGCAAAGAAAGCATCTGTGTTCTGTTTTCACCAGACCACAGCGCTAGTAAGCTAAGCGCCAAAGAAAGGAAAAGCTGTAGCATCATCATATTGCATTGAAGACAACAAGGCTATTTCAGAAGACAGCAAGCCTGATATTAGTTCATATTATAATCAAAACAAATCAAGCATGGACAATTTGGATCACCTAACCAGGCTTTATACACGCAATAGGAAAATTTGGTGGTAGCCAGTGGTAATATGATTCTGACAGGCTGTGCTGAATGCCTACACTCATCTTTTAGTATTCAGAGTTCCCAGGCTCAAATTCTGCAATGCCCTGTGATTGCTGATAGTTTCTGTAGAAGTGGTCAACAACTTAGCTAAATAAGGAAATCGTAATCCAGAAGCTTTTCAAGCTACAGCTTGTATTGCATTTCAAGCATTTGGGATGGAAATACTAACCTGCTTGCAGCTGTTGCACTTGTTGAACAGCAGAGATCAACAAAGAATTAACACTGTCACTTGTAACCACATAGTAACAACAGAAAAGTGAAGATGTCCACCCAAGTGTCATATGAAAAAAAAAGAAGGTTTATGACATTTGTTACAGAAATATAAAATAACATACATAGCCTGAATCATGAAACTGTTCAAAATGCACAGTTATATAAACACAACCACAAACTGGTATAAAAAAAAAAAGGCCAGATAGAAAATATAGGTCTCTGCATTGATTCCACATTACAGCAAATAGAATACACCAACTATTTTTGCCCTATGGCTGAAGGGGGGTATGACAAATAGCAATAAAATAATCTATACAAAAAAAAGAAATTGAACTAAGGACAGAAATGAAGATAGACACATAAGAGATATGAGAAGACGCTGATAAATGAAAGAAAGGGCAAATCAAAAACCTGCACACAGAACTTTTAGCATAGCAAGTCTTTGGGTTTTCTGTATTTACCAAGGAAACGCTGCTGAACTTTTGAGATGAAAAGACTGCTAATTTGAGCATGGGAAGTATATTATACAACTAAATAGTCTCAAGGAAACAGTAGAGGAAGCCAATAAAAATTCACTAAAATGCCCAAGGAGTCCTGCTAGGGGCTGGTAAGTGGAGCTGGAAGCTTGATCTGATGGCCGCAGCACAAAGGCCTTAATCTACATTTATTGATGCAAGTCTTAAATTCTGAGTGGTGGAGGCTCAGATCATTTGTCTGGCTCTTTTGAAATTTGCAGTGCCAGGCTGTGGGCCTCTGATCAGTCAGAGAATGGCACTTTTCCCACTGAATCCCTAAGCCAATGACCCGTCATCGTGTCAGGGGCAGGGAGGGGCTGGTGCTGATGGAAGGCATGTGTATTTGGATTAAGAAACCCAGCAATTTCCTTTCAAAATAGATACATTGGCCCAAACGCTCTGGCTAAGCACAAGTACCATTGCGTTCTGCCTACCTCAATTTTCCCTGTGGTTTTAATTGAAAGCTATATTGCTTATTGCCCATCCTAAAATGTTGAGTTATTCTGCCCTGCCTTGCTGGACAGCTGCTGTGTTATTGCCCAGAGGTAAGCGATCCTTCCGTACCCCACACTGGCTATTTCACTTGGGTAAAGAATATCTTACTTAATGCTTGTAAACCACTTGGAGATCCTTAAATGAAAGGCATAGGAGCACAAAATACCATCATCATTAGCTACAAGGGCCACTACAGAGCAATGGAAAATATTCCTTTTCCCTGCCCATCTGGGGTTTTGCACACTGCCTAAGCAGTGCTCCCGTCCCCTGCCAGCTCAGAGAGCAAGAGATCAAATCTGTGCCTCTGGCATAACAGTGCAGAGTGCTAATTACAGAACTACCATAAAACATCTGCTGTAATGCATAACTATAATTCCTTGGCATGCACAAATACAGCACCTAGATGCTCAGAGCATAGCTCTGTAAGCAAATCCTATGAACCAGAGTGCAAGCGGCCCTCAAGTGAGTCTTGTCCTAGATGAAGGGAGGCAGAAGAGCAGAGAAAGGCACTATGCCCTCATGTGCTTCCTCCAGGCAAAAGAGTGGCAGCTGCAGGCTCTCAACTCAGACACACGCAGGAGCAAAGCTATTGAAGCTGCCACCTATCTGCTCCCAGAGCAAGGTCAACTACCCAAAAGGGAAGGAAGGCTGTACTCAAGAGCACACAGATAGGCACCTTCCTTTCACAGCCCAAGGTGACCCGGAATTAATTGCCCGTGAGACACTGTGAAGCCTCGCCCTGGTATGGGGGGCCTCAGAGAGGTTGTGCCTGAGAACTAGGCATTCCCGAGACACAGCGTCTCCAACACTTCCCATGGCTAGGCACAGCTTCCCAGTGGTTCCTCGCTGCCAGTGCAGAGCTGTGTATAACAGCCTTTGGTCCTGGAAAGCACTGACATAGACAAACAGGACATTAAAATAAAGTGTCTATTTATACACATTTTGAGAGGGTTTCTTCTCATTTATGCTTCGAAACAGCAGTTTCTGACTGCAGGGACCACTTAATATTATGCTTTGCTGTTTTTTTTAGGACAGGAGGGATGTAGGCACTGTCCTTCCAAAATGGTACTCTGTCTTGAAGGACTCATCCAATATATCAGGCTTATAAACTGGTTGATAAACTCCATCAGGATGGATTTTCAAGGAAAGTCATCAAATGTTCCCTCATTCTCAGCTGATGTGCATGGACTTGAAAAAGTGACACAGAAGGTGCCTCTGCTTTGCACCAGGGTCACAGGGAGTAATTATTTGCTGGAAATTTTTTGTTAGTGTGAAGCTTCTTTACGGTGCAGCCCTGATATGTCAGAAAATATGTGCTTCATGTAGATATATGTGCCTGCAGGAAACACATGTCCTAGCCTATTGCATCTTTCTTTTCATCAGAGGAAACAATTCTAGGAATCATTGCTAAAATTTTAAAATATTATCGCATTTTAAGCATCAACATAGAAGTAAGCTTATAATTGGGACCAAACACAGACCTTGCTTTGCAAAAAAGGGACAAATAAAGCAAATAACTCCACAGTAACAATTTATGTGCTAATGTGACTAGCCCTGAAGACAACCAGGCCAACACAGGGCGGGGGGGGGGGGGGAAGGAAAAAAAAGCACCATAGAATAGCTCTGCAGCAGTTCTGTGACCAAGTCCAATGGAAATGCAAAAGTGCATTGAGCTGTTCTGCTAATATCTTTACAGTAAAACTGGAAATGTAGGCACTTCACTTATTTGTGCACAATGGTACTAGAGGAAATGTACAAGAAAGACTCTTCAGCCTGGAATGGGTAAATGGAGATGAAACACTGCTTTTGATGCAAGGCTAATCAGAGAAATTGGAGGCTCTTGTACTGAGTTGCCTGGATTTGTTTTGTCTGCATAGAATTACCTTTGGAAATGCCAATATAAAAATAAGAAGCTTTCACAATACCAAAATTCAATAATAAAAAAGACTGGCACTTAGGTTCTAATCTCTGTGCTGACAGTATCATATTCACCTGAAAAATCTAACTACAAAAATACTGCCTACAAAATCTGAGGAGCATACCAGACATGTGAACAGACCTTTAACTGCATTACACCATCAGTGTATCTAGAGGAGAGGTACTGTGGGGAAGACAGGAAAACTTCAGTAATAAGTTGAAACCATATTTGCAATTTGATGAATAAACTAAAAACATGATTTCTGTAGTTTGCTACAGAATGTTTATTATTTTCATTCATGTCTCTCAAATTTATTTTTACTTAAGAATGTTCTCTTTCCCTTTCTATGAGGCAAAATAATATTCTTCAATACGACAACTTCATCAAAAAAAGAAATAAATGTGGCTCTTCAACACATTTTTACCATCCAAACCAAAAGTATTAGAAATTAGAAATTAGGCACCATCTTTGTAACAAAAAAAGCTGTAACATTAATGAAGAGAAGTTGGTAATGAGCACAGACAGAAAATAGTAAAATATAAATGCATTTTTCCACTTTCCCGGGAGAGAAATACTGGTGCTTCCTGAACACTTCTCCATTTATTCTACTGACACACAGGTCCTTCCCTTTAGTCTTTTAATATTAGATTTTGGGTGATTCAATTGACCACAGTGGTCCATTGCCTAAATCAGTCCGCCACCTAGCATGAAAGAAGTCAAGAGAAAAAAATATTTTAAAAGGTGTCACTTCCATAAAATCCAGAGATAAAGAGATTTATTGCTTTTGTCCTCACCACTGACCTGATTCTATTGAAGACTGAATATGATGGTACATGTGTGTACATGAGAAAAGCAAGAAATAAAAAAGATCTTATCCTAGATAAGTATATGTAGAAAATGCATTTGGAAATTGTCAGTTGGAACTGTATAGATTCGCAGATGTCACTATATAATTTATTCTTTTTTAAATTAATCAGGAAAATTCAGCAAATTCTTCCAAATGAAAGAATATACAGAAGAGAAATAAGAATATAATGTAAGGTGGCTACATTAGAATAAAAAAAAAAAAAAGGAAATCACTGTTTAAAGTATCTTCTAGGATCTCTGCTTGGTAATATGATATCAAACCGTTAAGGCCATGGACCATGCTTTGCTTGAGGTCTTTGGTATTCTTCCAGACACAAGGAATTTATCAAAGCCTGCAAAAACTATATATGTAGCTTGACACTGAACCCTGTGAGCTGCGAAGTATTACGTGAGATCAGTACGTTTCTTAAAATTACTTTTGTGAATTTTTTATTTTCTCTACAGAATATAGAGAAAACAACTAAAATGGTGATTGTTTTAAATACAACTCTATCCAGCAAGAAAGAACAGGTAAATAGAGAGTAATTTGGGACAGGATAAAATAGCAGGATTAACTTTTATTGGAAAAGGAAGGATTGAAGAAAAAGAGCAACAAAATAAAAACAGCGAATTTCATGAAGCAGGCTAATATATTCAGAGAACTGGTAGACCATAATCTCATAGGGAAGAGATAAGCCTAAAGAAATTCCAGAGAGCTAACAATTCCTTAAAGAAATTATAACAAAGGCACAAAAGCAAACTAACCCAGTGTAAAGGAGGGACAGAAAATTTAATTAGAAGCCCGTTGGCTAAATCACAAGCACTTTATTGACCTCATTTTAGAGGAAGCCACACAAGACTATTAAGGATGTGAATAAAAAAATAGTGTTAGTATATAGGGGCAATGTGAAACATAGTTTACTAGCAAAGAATGTAAAAGATAACAAGAAATCATCCTAGAAGTGCACTAATGTAAGGCAAAAGAAATAAACGTTGACCTCCTTTTCAGAGAGAGGAGATGTTCACAAAGTTGAAGTACTCCATACCTTCTTTGCTGTCAGTCTTCACCAGAAAAATGATGAACAACTGATGTCAGCAGCAAAAGTCTAGAGCAGGGAATAAACTGCTTGGAGAGACCTATGATTTGTTTCCAGACTCCATGAGCCTGATAAACTTCATTTGGGGGAATTTAAAACATCTGAAAGTTCTTTCACATTAATGGCTGGTTTTGAGAATCTCTGGGAAAAGGATAAAACTCCAGAAAACTGGAAGAGATAAAATATAGTATGTATTTCTGAGACAGATAATGGAAGTGGTAGAAATTATACATCAGTCACCTTAATTTAGTACCTAATAAACTATCAGCACAATCAAACAATTTTTAAGAACTAGCAAGGAAACAAAGACATGAGTAATTGTGAAGAATTAGTTTTATCAAATCTATATCTCTTTATGGTGGAATAACAAATCTTCTGACTTTAAACCTTTTGTGAGAGGGAGACTGGTAAACATCATGCACTGACTCTGTGCTGCTTATGAGGAAGTCACAGGCAACAATGAAGAGAACCAAAGTCTAGATCAGCAACATGAATACTTATCAGATGTTCACTCTCAAAAATCAAAAGATGCATCAGGATTAGTCCAATGGGAACCAGTTTTGATTCAATGCTTTCATGAGTGGTTTGAATGATGGAAATGAATTGGTCTATTTGTTAAATATAAAGGTAACACTAACATGAGAGAAGCAGCAAGCACAATACAAGAGACAATGATTTAAAATTATCTTGCGTATCAGAGAGTCTCTTTTTTTTATTTTTATTTTTTAATATGGCATTTCACGCAGCCAGCTACAGTTAGCAAAAAAGAAAAATAATAGGTACACAAATAGAGGCTGGAGAACAACCTGCTAAAAACAGAATATGTGGTATTACAGTGGATCACAGCAAGAACATGAATCAACACTGTCATTCTCTGGCAGAAAGAGGTGGACACTGAAGCAGGATTATAGACGAGAGCATAAACTGTACTGTTTCTGTGTTTCCTAGCTTTCAACCCTTTTGCCGTAGTACTGGGTTCATCTTTGGGTATTGCCCACCAAAGACATGTGAGTTACTTGCAGAGATTCCTCAGGATCAGAGATCTAAGATACGGAACCTACAAGGAAAGGCTGAACAAATTGGATTTGCTAACTGCACGTGTCTTCAAGTATATTAAAGGCTTTCGCAGAAGGAGAGAGAAGGAATAATTTATCCTCCATGTCCATGAAGGAAAGAACAAGAAATAATAAGCTGAAACTGCAGCCAGGAAATCCACTTTCCATCACCAGAATTTTTTAAAAGCAGGCAAGATAAGCATTTTTCAGGAAATGCAGACAAAGTTTGTCTTGTCATTTTCTGCAGTGTCTTCCCTCAGGGCATCCTGAAATCCCTTTAAACTCTATAATCTATGATTTAAAGTCAGTTTCCTGCTCATTGCGAATATTTACTAGGTCACTGTATTTCTTTTTGCTACCCTGAGAAAATATGGTGGAAATGATTTTTAAAAGGTTATACATTTTGTTAACTAATTAGTATGATTGCCAGTTACTAATAATATAGCATTTGTTAGAAGGATGACTTGGGTCTGTGGTTCATGATGAGACTTTCCATTTCTACTGTGATATTTTCTGGTTGAGAAAAAACAAACTTCATAAAAAGGAAAAAAAAAAAAAGAAAGAAACTTTCAGACATTGTCCTCATTGATCTCAGAACATTTTTTGCTCCTTACAAAGGAAAAACCATTGGCCCTTTCAACCTCCTGCAACCAATTATATGTTCTCTGTTGCAGGAAATACTTTATAATAAACAGAATTTATTATTTTTCTTATTATTTAAATAAATTCTTCTGTGTTCCATCCTATGGTGATCACCCCACAGTCCTGAATATTTCATGTAGTCACAGAAGCATTGTCTAAATCGGAGCAGATTTTCTCTTTCCTATCATTTAGGTTGAAGCAATACCTACTGTTCACCTTTTGTGGGTTGTTTTGTTTTGTTATTTTAAAATTATTGCCATGGTTTAACCCAGGCCAGCAACTAAGCACTAGTAAGCACTAGTGCTTACTCACCCCACTCCCCTCTCCCCCACCCAGTGGGGTGGGAGGAAAAAAAAAAGTAAAGCTCATGGTTAGAGATAAAGACGATTTCATAGTACAGCAAAGGAAGAGAGAATAACAATAATAGAATATATAAAACAAGCGATGCACAATATAATTGCTCACCACCTGCTAAGCAATGTTACCCCCTGGCAAACTGCTCCCAGTTTATACACGGAGTGTAATGTCATATGGTATGGAATAACCCTTTGGCCAGTTTGGATCAGCTGTCCTGGCTATGCTCCTTCCCAGTTTCTTGTGCACTTCCTCGCTAGCAGAGCGTGGGAATCTGAAAAGTCCTTGACTTAGTATAAGCACTACTTAGCAAGAACTAAAACATCAGTGTGTTATCAACATTGTTCTTGTACTAAATCCAAACCACAGCAGTATACCAGCTACTAGGAAGAAAATTAACTCTATCTCAGCTGAAACCACGACAGTTATTCATATGCAGAAACCTAAGACAGATCCACTCTGAGCACACCACTACTGGCTATCTAGAGATCTGATAAGCAAAACAAAATCAAATTTACAAGGAATGGAGAAAAAGAACACACACCACGTCAAATAGTCTACTATGTCACTTGTCACATGTCCTTGTTTGAAATTTTGCATTCATGGCTTCTAAATATTAATATTTGGTTTTATTATTAGCATATTGATCTGTATAATTTTCTTCACCCTCCCCAGAGATTGTCTCAATACACATTAGTAAACATCTCAGGAGAGTTTATCCAAAATGTTTCTCATGTGAAAGAAGAAAAACTAAAGAGTTCTAAGAAAAACAGTTAGCGCTCTGCACAAGAATGAGTGTCTTTCATACAAAAGCAAATACTGTCTATATATGCTTTTAAGGAATCCCTGAATTTAAATGTTCTGGACAAATTTCTCATGTAAAATGCTTTCTTAGTAGGTAAAGAGAATATATAATCAGTAATATCGGTGTGAAACTTCTTCCAGTTCTCTCCTGCCCCAAACGTTCTCTTTTAATAAGATGACCTCTTTTACCATAGTTTACCTATGAACACACACCATTCTTAAAAACATACTGTGTTTATATATGTGCAAAGTTTTCTTTAAACTATATCATTCTAAAAATCTTCAAAAACACTTGAACAACAACAAAAATATCCATTTAATTGTAACAAAGTATTTTGTTCAACCCAAAAGAAATGTACTATGATGAAACTGTCATTTAAAAGCTTTGGTTTAAAGCTGCAGCATGTGCAAAAGTACTGAAAAGAAACTATATAAACTCTTCATATTTGCAGCTACAAATGTAGATTGAAAATTCAACAGACCTACCACCGTCAAGCAGCTCTCAGGCAGGTATAGTAGCTGTCTTGAGCCATATAAGATGACTCCAGGATGGTGGTGACTACTGGGAAACTTCTTACCCTGTCTGTTATTGAAATGCAGTTATTTGGGGAAGAGGTCCTGAAAATGGTGCACTGTTACACTAAGAAGAGTAGAAACTAGTCTTTAACTGAGCAGCTCTTTAGCTGGTCATTCCAGCCAGGGCAAAAGGACTACCAGGATCCAGAGACTGTGCCTCCTGCCCTTCAACTCCCATAGTTGTACTGAACTGAGGATATCTCTATCAGAAAATCAACTTGGCTTTTTTGATTTTACTGTACCTCATTGCGTGTTACGGCACACAAAGGTCGTTGGAATGCAAAGACATGAAAAATCAGCCAGACAGTAGAGGTGCTGACAACTGGACTGGGATGAGATAATGTGAAAATTTGTGAAACCAGTGAGATGTGGTGGAACAACACTGGCAAATGCCGACAGAAGAATATATTTGCTGAAAGGAAATGCTTGCTGAAACAGTGAGTGACAGGATTGCCAAGGAGAATTAGATGGCTGGGTCACTGACCAAACAACAGGAAAGTTTCATGGCTATAAGATTATGCATGACTAATGCTGAGATGGGAATGGAATTTGCTCAAGAGGAACAGTGTTAAACTAGCAGGAAATTAGGGAAGACAGCAATGGCACACACCTGTTCAAGTTGCAGGCTCAGAAAAATATCAACCAACAATTTATTACTTGTTTATATAAAAGATGAAGCCAAATAATAACCCAGAGGTACTCAGATTAAAATCAATTTGCAATGAGTTTGTAGTCTCAAGAAACTGTAGACAAGAAGAAAGAGATGAAGATTAATCTGACTGCTTTAAGAATGTAAAAGTGTTAAACAGAAAAGGGAGATTGAGAAATACCAGACTGTAACTGAAATAGCCTACATTCATCTTTGGTATAAACCACTATTAGTTCTGCCATACACTGGCTATGGTGCTCCATTGACTCTTACTGCCCTATAAAGAGCCCATCAGTCAGGCTCTCTGTTGGAGGCTTGATGCGAGAAAGACACAGAGGTTCTGGTTTAGCTCCAAAAATTAGGCATAACAGAGACAGCAAATATATAAAGAACCTGTACTTGCTTTGAGACAGAGAAAACAAGAGGAAAGCTCTGAGCTGGGGACTGTGCTGGTGCTAGAGGTGGTTTGCTTCGTTAACCCCTCAATGGTGGAAATGGTGGGCTAAAACAAAAATATCCGTAAGCTGAAACAGCCCAAGGAAAGACAACGAGAAATCAGAATTAAGATGAAATGCGACAGGGAAGATTTCAGCGAAAGGAAAAAACTAGAGAAGGAGAAGATGCAAATAGGAACTGACAGCAAGGAACTGCTTGGGATCGTAAATGAGCTCAGTGGAAAGTAGTGTGGCACTCACTGGGCTGGAACCACTGAATTATGGGATTACACCCCCAGAACTCAGCACCACAGCATCCTCTCCCAGCTACCTGAGCAGCTCTAGATTTATTACACTGTATAGCTCCCTGCCTTTCCTAGCCTGTGCTTGTGAAAGCATTGAAGTCCATGCTGAATGGAAAATTAACCAACCCCTCTCTCTTCCTGTCTTTTCATTTTTCATTAAATTAGTGAAAACATGTAAATGTTACTTTCTACCTCTCTGTCTCCCTCTTCACCAATTGTTGACGTGTCAGGAGCTAACAGCAAGAAGATTTAATTCAGAGCTTTATGCTCTTTCTTTGGAAGCCAGTAGCCTTCACAGGTGCCAGCAGGAACTATTCAAACTGCAACACCTTTACTTTCAAGTAGTGTTGTGACCCATGTCCATAAAACACAAAGGAAGAACTTTAAATGAAAGGCAATAGGGTGCTTATGAAAGCATTACTTTCCAGGGTTTAATAGTATTCTATGCTAAGTTCATACAAGGGCAAACATTTCCTAGGACAATTATGTAAAACTCCAACACAGAAGTTCTGGAAATACAAATAAAAAATTCACAAAGCTGCTGATTGAGTTTGCTGGAAACACAATACAGCAGAGAGAAAATGGTCTAGAAGTTTCCTGGAGTGTGTGGAAGATGACTTCCTGACACAGGTGGTGAGGGAGCCAGCTAGGGAAGGCACCCCATCAGACCGGTTGTTTGTAAACAGAGAAGGACTTGTGGGTGACGTGAAAGTTGGAGGACATTTTGGGCATAGTGATCCTGAAATGATAGAGTTTTCGATTCTTGCAGAAGTAAGGAGGGGGATTAGTAGAAATGCCAGATTGGAATTCTGGAGGGCAGACTTTGACCTGTTTGGGAAACTGGTTGGCAGCATCCCTTGAGAGGCAGTCTAGAAGGTGAAAGGAGTCCTGGAAGGCTGGACATTCTTCAAGAAGGAGATCTCTAAGGTACATGTGCTGTAAGATGAGGTGGTGGGGAAGAAGACCGGCCTGGCTGAACAGAGGGTTTTGGCTGGAACTCAGGAAAAAAAGGAAAGTTTACAGCCTATGGAAGAAGGGGCAGGCCACTCAGGAAGACTGCAAAGATTGCATGAGGCTATGCAGGGAGCAAATCAGAAGGGCCAAAGCCCAGCTAGAACTTAATTTCGCTACTGCCGTAAAAGACAATAACAAGTGTTTCTATAAATACATTAACAGCAAAAAGAGGACTAAGGAGAATCTCCATCCTTTATTGGATGTGAGGGGAAACATAGTGACAGAGGATGAGGAAAATTCTTTCTTTGCCTCAGCCTTTAATATTAAGACCAGTTGTTCTCTGGGTACCCACCCCCCTGAGCTGGACAACAGGGATGGGGAGCAGAATGGACCCCCTGTAATCCAAGAGGAAATGGTTAATGAGCTACTACACCACTTAAATGCAAACAAGTCTATGGGGATGGGATCCTCCCAAGGGCACTGAGGGCACAAGTGCTCACCAAGCCATTTGCAATCATTCCATCATTTATCAGCAGTCCTGGCTAACCGGGGAAGTCCCAGTTGACTGGAAGGTCGCAAATGCGATACCCATTCACAAGAAGGGCCAAAAGGAGGATCCAGAGATCTACAGGCCTGTTAGGCTGACCTGAGTGCCAGGGAAGGTTATGGAGCAGATCATCTTGAGTGCCATCACATGGCACAGACGGGACAACCAGGCAATCAGGCCCAGTCAGCACAGGTTCATGAAAGTCAGGTCTTGCTTGACTAACTCGATTTTCTTCTATGCGAAGGTAACTCACTTAATGGATGAGGAAAAGGCTGTGGA